>MU279394.1:0-62500 GCA_022385695.1 Xylaria arbuscula
TTTATTTAAGCGTGCACTTATAAAACTTTATTTTACAGGGATTATTTTAGCGTATTTTTTATATAGCCTTAAATAAAATAGCTATAAAATAATAGGAAACACCATTGGATTCCTCTTTAAATAAGGATTTCAAATATACTAATTATTAGTTTAGAGGCTTACCTTTTGTTAAGTTATTACTGTTTTTATATATAAACTTTTAGGTGTAACTAGGGGGTAGCTAACTTAATTAGGTGTTTTATTTAAGTAAAGGATGCGTTAATTATTTTAATAATTGTTTTGCTTATTTTAATTTTATTTAATAATTTAACGTTATTAAAAGCTTTTTATATAATGTATTATATTTAACTTTATATTAAGCTTTGGAAAATTGCTGTTTTAATTATTGCGTATATATATGTTTTTAAGTTTATTATTATATAAGCTTTTATTTAAGCTATTTTTTAATAAATATTAATGATATTATGTTTAATAGCTATTTAAACCGCGTATATATTAATTTTATTAAATAACGTATAAACTTTTGGTTACAATAAAAGGATAATATTTAAAGCTTTTTAATTAATAAAAATCTTAAGCGTATTTTCGGTTATTTTATTAATAAAAATAAACGTGGTTATTAGGTTTTTTAACTTTATTTATTACAATTAAAATTTATATTGCAGCAATTTATTAAGTGTAAATATAATTTGCTATAAATATAACTATTAGTTTTTAATAGTTTTATAGGTGCGTTATAACAGTTTAAAAATTAATATTAATTAAAAAAATATAAATATATTATTAAAAAAACGGTTTTATATTATAAATAGCTTTAAAGTTAATATTAATTGTAATAATATTAATATATTATTTAAAAGCTTGTTTTATATTATAAGTTTGCTTATTATATATATATGGTTTTTTATAATTATATATTTATTTTAACATTGTAAAACAATGCAAAAGTAAAAATTTATTAATATTTAATATAACCTTGCTTTTTTAATTTTATAAAGCAAAGTGTTGGAAAAAATATTAAATTCTTTATTAATATTGTTGGTAAAATATATTGCTTTTTAAAATTTGTTTAAGTATTGTTTATAGTTTATATATACGTTATTGCACTATTATTATTTAGCGCTTAAACACTTAACGCATCCTTTACCTAAGTTGGACACTCAGTTAAGCTGGCCACCTATGTGATATATATAGCACCGGTAATTTTATATAAGGTACTACTTGCCCTTTTTTTAATAACTTAACAAATAATAGGTTTATAAACTAATAACTACTATATTTAAAATCTTTGTTTAAAGAGAAATTAAATGGTAATTTTTATAAATTTATAGCTATTTTATTTAAGGCTATATAAAAAATACGCTAAAATAATCCCTGTAAAATAAAGTTTTATAAAATGCACGCTTAAATTAAATAGCTATAAAATAATAAGAATTATTTTTAAACTTTCTTTTAAATAAAGATTTTAAATATATTAATTATTAGTTTATAGGCCTACTTTTCGTTAAGTTATTAAAAAAAGGGGTAAGTAGTACCTTATATAAAATTACCGGTGCTATATATGTCACGTGGGTGGCCGGTTTAATTAGGTGTTTAGCTTAAGTGAGGGATGCGTTATAAATGTTATTATTATTTATTTATAAACTTAAAAAATAAATTATTGTTAAACAACGTATAGTTATATTTAAAAGTTGTAAAAAAAATATAACGTGGTTTACCACTAAATAGCGCGTATCACTTAATAGCGCACCTTTACTACTTTTTATTACTTTATAATAAAATATTTTAATTAAAACACCTTTAATTATTTTAAATTAATTGCTATTTAACTCGGTACCTAATTTTATAATGATTTTACAAGTCCTTAAATTATGACCTGTTTTACTATAGCTGCTACAACACCTGCTACTTGTCCCCTTTTGTTTTAACGGACCCTTATTTTTACCTTTATCGGTCGCTAGGCGTTTACTCTTTGCCTTATCGTCTTATAGCTTTTGAGATTTCTTAACAGTAAAAGGTTTTTCAAGCTGTACACGCGATTTTTTAGCTTTTTGGCGCTTAGAAAAGGCCAAATTGGCCTTTTGTAATATGCGTATTTAATCTTTCATAAAGGTTATCTTATGCGCTATTATATTTATACCCTTTGCCATTTGGTTTACCGCATTTAAAATTAGTGTTAAAGAGCTTTTTTTATAAGCTAAGACTTTAGTTTTAATAAAAGAAGAGTGTTTACTCGTTTGTTAGGGATTAAATAGCGTTTGGGGGTTGTAAGTACTAGCTATCCCTAAACGTAGCAGGCTAGGTGTAGGCATCTGGAAATGCATATCCAGCTTGCTAATTACCTTGTTTAGATAGTGAGGTACTAAACTAAATGTGCTAAATCTAGATCTAATATTAGTTTTTATAAAAGTGGCAAAATTTACGGCTTTAAAGGCGATAAAAAACTTTAGCTTTATAATGTGGTTTATTAAGGCTTTGATAAATAGCTTGATTTTCTTCGAATAAGCGCGTTTTAAAGGCAAATAAAGTGCTACATTTAATGGCTGGAGCAAGTGGGATAAATAAGGCGGCATATTAAGCGTAATAATGCTATTGTCTTTGCAATATAGCTTAAACTTTGCTAAAATATAGCTTTTGTAACCATTTAAAATCAAGAGGCAATATAAACCCTTTGTTTGCGTTTTGGTATGCTTATTAAAATGCTTAATCCAGTTTATATCTGTTTTGTTATCGGTTTAGCCATTTGCTGTTGGTTTAATCACCTAGTTGCTTGGTAAATTGCATTTAGTAAACCAGTTCGAAAGGTGACATGCGCTTAAAACAATAAGGAACGGCGAAATGCACCAGCTTTGCAAATTAATGCCTTTAATTGCTGTTAACCATTCTTAATTGCTAAGCTGAACTAACTTTGCCTTTTTACGCCGATTAGCACGTGTTATAACAAGTGTTGACGCAATTATTCCTTTTATAAAGCCGGTTTTGTTAAAATTATATATATTTTTGTTTAAAATGTTATATTTAGCCTTAATATTTGCAACCAGCCTAAACTAACTAAAAATAACGCTTAGGTTTTTATAAAGTGCCTTTTGGTAATTATATTTTTAATTTATTTTAGTTTTAAGGTTTAGGTTGCAGTTAATAAATTGCTTAACCTAGTGCTTGCTAACAAGCTTGCCACCGCGCGATTTTGAGAGGAGATTGGCTATATCTTTTATATTAGCAATCTTAAAAGGCATTTCTTGGGTATTTAAGTTGATTATATGCTTTTAAAGCACCTTTTCTTTAATTTTATTTAATTTACGTCGATTAAGTTTAATTTTGCGTATTAAGGTTCGGCCGTTAATTCGATGGCATAAAGTCGTTTTAAGGATATTATAAAGCTTTGCAGCAGCTCGTTAGCTAATTTTATTTAGTTTATTATATGTTGCTTAAATTGCTAAAAAGATTTGATTTTTTTTAAATTTGGTAGTTATTATGGTTAAAAAGTTATTACGTGTTAAAGTTTAAAAAGGAAAATTTAAAATAAATATGCGCCACTAAGTGATACGCGCCACTTAGTGATAAACCACGTTATATTAAAAATTAGCTATTTATAAAAGTTGCTTTTATATAGCGTGTGTGGTTTATTTAATGCTTATTAATTTTATTAAATAATTGTTATTTTTTTACGTATTAATTGCTTTTTAAAAAAAAAAACGTTTTTATTTATTGTTATATTATAAATAATAATTTATAGCTAAATTATATGCTATTTATAACGTCAAAAAAATTATTAAAATTATAATTATTATTTAATAATACGTTAAACCTTTAGGCAAAACATTAAATGTTATACTTGTTTTTATATATATGTTAACATTTTAATAAATAAATATATTAATATTATTATTAAAAGTTTATATTTATTTTAGCGCGTTTTAATTTAAATAGCTTAAATAGTGATTGTTTTGCTGGTAAAATTAGTTTTTGCTTTAATATTGCTTGCAATATTTCCGTAATTTTTAAGTTTATTACGCTTATTATAGCAATTATTAACGCTGCTTTAAAGCTTAACATTGTTTTTAGCAATACAACAATAGTTAATATAAATAATCGGTTAGAAATTATTATGCTAATTATAGCTAAAGCTTTTAAACTTAATTAAATTAGCGCTATTATATTAGTTTTTTACACTTGTTTTATATTTAGTTAAACAGCTGGTTTTTAAACGGTTAAAATATTTATTATAGCGTTAAGCTAATTTTTGCTTTTAATTAATTGTAATGCGCTTAAAAAAACAAACTTTATTTTAAGCACTATAATAGCTTAATTAACTTTAGCTATTTTTTAAGTGATTTATTAAAGCTTTTTAATGCTTTTTTAATATTAATTATTTAATTTAACTAGTTTTATATTAATTTACTATTATAAATAATTATATTTTTAAGTGCGCTTGTTTAATTTTTTAAGTTTTATATTAATTTGCTGTTTTTAGTTAATATTGCAATTTATTATTGCAGTTTTAACGGTGCTTAATTTATTATTTAATTTATTAAGCTTAATGTTAACTATTTAAATATATTGCTTAATTATTTTATTAATATAATTATTAAAAATAATAATAATTATTTTAGCAATTATTTTATTTATTTTAACTTTATTTAATAATTTAGCATTATTAAAAGCTTTTTATATAATATATTATATTTAACCTTATATTAAGCTTTAAAAAATTGTTATTTTAATTATTATATATATATATGCTTTTAAGTTTATTATTATGCAAGCTTTTATTTAAGCTATTTTTTAGTGAATATTAATAATATTATGCTTAATAGCTGTTTAAACCGTATATATATTGGTTTTATTAAATAGCATGTATATTTTTTATTATAAAGAAAAAAAAATATTTAAAGCTTTTTAGCTAATAAAAGTTTTAAGCATGCTTTTAGCTGTTTTATTAATAAAAACAAACATAATTATTAAGTTTTTTAGCTTTATTTGCTATAATTTATTAAGTGTAAATATAATTTGCTATAAATATAGCTATTGTTTTTTAATAATTTTACAAATATGTTATAATAGTTTAAAAACTAATATTAATTAAAAAAATATAAATATATTGTTAAAAAAATAGTTTTGCATTATAAATAGCCTTAAGGCTAATGTTAATTATAATAATGTAAATATATTGTTTAAAAGCTTGTTTTATATTATAAGTTTATTTGCCGCGTATATATAGTTTTTTATAATTATATACTTGTTTTAACATTATAAAATAATATAAAGGTAAAAGTTTATTAATATTTAATATAACCTTGTTTTTTTAATTTTATAAAGCAAAAAATTAAAAAAAATGTTAAATTTTTTGTTAATATTGCTAATAAAACATATTGCTTTTTAAAATTTATTTAAATATTATTTGCAGTTTATATATATATTATTACGTTATTATTATTTAATGCTTAAACGTTTAGCTTTGTTAAAAAAAGTGGTTTTTTTTTAAAGTTTAAAGTTGCTTGGTTTATTATATAGCTTTAAATTTAATTAATATTATATTATTTATATAATAAGCAGCATATAATAATATAATTTTAATAATATTAAAGGTTTTTTTTATTAATTTGGAAAATATAATAATATAATGCTAATTTGTTTATAGTTATTAGTTTATATAGCTTATTATTTGCTACGCATATTGTTTATTTGTTAAATTGTTAAGCTAATAATAATTTTTTTATAATAATTTATTTAAGTTTATTGTTTTCTTTTTTAATAATTTTATAAATATTGCTATAGTTAAAATTAAAATTAAGAAATAGTGCAATTTTTTGCTTAATCTCACTGCTTTTTTTTATATTTGCTATTAATATTTTGCCGGGTTAAAAAAACGTTATTATAATGTGTTTATTAATATATTACCAATATATTAATATTTTAATTATAATAATAATATTTTAGCAATATAAATATAAAGTTAATGCAAAAAAGAAAATAGTATAATAATTTGCATAAATTAAATTGCTAAAATTATACACAGTTAATTTAACAAATAAAAACAAATGTAAGCTAATAGGTAATTTGCCCGTTATATTTAGGTATTTTTTTGCTAAGTATATTAACTTTAATATTTATTAAAAAAATAATTTAAATTATTTTTTATTTGTTTGCAATATTATATATATTTAAGCTTTAGCTTACTTTATATTTTTTTTTGCTTTTAATTATAAATTTATTTAATATAAGCTTGTTTTTTTATTATAATTATTAATTAATTTTTTCGTATTTTATATTAATATTTTATGTAAATATTATTAATTATATATTGCAAAATAATCTTTTTATTTAATAAATTATTTAAAACTTAGCTTTTATTTTATATAATTTATCTATTAATTAATTAGTTTTTTAATTTTATAAAATATTTATTTTTTATTATTACTTTTAATAAATATTTGCTTTAATTTAAATTGTTGTTTATTATATAAATTTGTTTTTTTTAATTTAGAAAACAGCTAAATAATTAATATTGTTTTGTATATTTTTTAATATTATAAAAAGTTTAATTTATATATTAAGTTGTTAACTTGCTTAATAACCATTAAAAAGCCGACTTTTTACTATAACTATTTTTTTAATAGTTTTTTAAATAAATTATATTTTTTATATAATTTAAAAAAAACTTTGCTGCTTATATTAAATTTTAATAGCATATATTTTAAGTTGTATTAAATTTTTATTTTTGCAGCAGCAAAATTAATAACTACTTATGCTTTTTTTTAATATATTAATTTAATTGTTTTATAATTAATAGCTATTTTTAATACTTTTAGTATTAATAAAAAAATAATTAGTTTAAACTTAAATATTATTTTATTTAAAAAGCAATTAAAAATGTTTTGCTTAATGTTATTTAAAATATATTAAAATAAAATAATTATTGTTAATTATAAAATGTTAAATTTAAAATAATAATATTTAATTATTATTTTAATATTTTAGTTTTTTTTTTTTAAATTAACTATTAGTTTACAAATGCTATGCCGTTAAAAATTAAAATTGTATATTTATTTTAATTTATAGCGTTTCTTATAGTTTAAACAAAAATTTTGCATTTTTATTGCTAATAAATTTATAAAATACTTTATTTATATAATAAAAGCATTATTATTAATTTTATTTTTTATTTCTTTGCGCTATATATTATATAATTAAATATAAAAATTGTTTTTTTGCTAAATTTATATGTTATAATTATAAAAACATTGTATTTTTTATATTTAAATAATTGCTAAAATGTATTTTTGCTAAATATTAGCAATATATTAACAATAAAATTTATAATAATAATATAATATAATACTAAAAATGTTTTTAATAATTATAATGCTTTTATAAGCTTAAAGCGATTTGTTATATTAAAAAAACATTTTAAACAATAATTAAAATATATTTATATTTTTTGTTTATTTTACCGATTGTAAATTTTTGCAATTTATAAAGCATTTAATTAATATTAAAGTAATAATTGTTATTATATATTATTTATAATAATGTTTAAATGCTATTTTTAAAATAACTAGCTTTTTGCTATTATATGCTAAAATATAGTATAAAAGTTTATTATTTTTTAATTAAAATTTAAATTTACATTATTAATTTAGCTAGCTTATTTATAAAGCTTGGATTATTTTGCTAGTTTTTTAATTTTAATTGTAATTATTAATTATTTTATGTTAAAACTTTTTATTAATGTTAATAAATAATATAATATATGCAAACTTTTTAGCAATATTGTTTAATATAAATCTTTGCACGTTGGCTTTTTTTTAAGCGTTATATAATAAGTTTTTTATTAGTAATTTAAATAATATATTTGGCATAAAGTTAATTTATTTAAAAATATGCCAAATATTAAGCCAATATTAATTAAAATAAATTAAAGCAGTTATTAAATAAAAATTTATTTTAATAATATTTGTTATTATTAAATTTTTTTAATTAATAACGTTTTTTATTGCTTTATAATTTATTAATATTATTATATTTTGCTAATATAATTGCAGTTATAATTAAAACTATTTATAAGCTAATATAAAGCAAAATATTTTTAGTTTAATTATTTAATAAATTAATTTTTTTATTATAAAAGTTTTGCTAAAAAATATAATTAATTAGATTTTATTAATTAAAATTGCTTTTTTTATTTATTTATTATTTAAATAAAAAACTATTATATTAAAATTTTTTTAAAGGTGTTAATTTTAAAAAATGCAACTTTAGCATAATTTTAATATATAAAATAATTTTTTTACGCAAAATCTTTTTAAAAAATAGCAAAACTTTTTTGTTTTTTTTTAATTGCTTTAAAATGTTTTTTTAATGTTTGTCACGATTGGGGTGCTTTTTAAAGGCAAAGCTCCAAGTTGGCGTACCAAATGTATATTAATACTAAGATGAAAAGAAAAGAGAAACTATTTTGTATACAATTTAGGTGCGTTTGTATTTGTGGGTGCACGGCTAGGTGGGTCACGTGTATAGGTGGCACAAACCACCTGGAGCGCTGGGCCACCTAGCGGGTCAAGCCATTTAGCCATGACTATGTTTAAATCTTTTGCGTTGTTATATTTTTTACAAATATTTTATCTTTTGATATGCTATTAGCTAATAAAACAGTTTTTTATTTTTAAAATAGCTTAATTTTTTATTAAGATTATATAAAATATTTTTTTAATTAAATTGCTCTGCTTATATATATTTTTAAGTTTTTAAAGCTAATAAGCATTTAAATTTTATAAATTGCTTTAATACGGTTTTTTGTTATATAAATGTTGTTGCTATTTATTTATAAACTTAAAAAGCAAATTATTAAATAGCTATAAAATAATTTTTTTAAGTTTAAAGCTAAGCTTATTTTTTAAAGTTTAATTAAAATTTATTTTAAATATTTAAAGTGTTATTTTTTTATATTATTAAAAATTACAATGTTATTAATATATATATAATAAAAGCTATAAAATTTATGTAGTTGCATATTTATAAATTTTTAGCTATATATTAAGCTATTTTAAAATTTTATTAATGTAACATTTAAAAATAAAAGCTTTTAAAGCAATATAATAATTATTTTATTATAATATTTATTATATATTAGTAGTTAATAAAAAAACAATGCTGCATTAAAAATTAACATAGTTTTTTTGCTTTATAATGCCTTAATTATATTTTTTTAACAAGGCATTAAATAAATATTTAGTATTATAATATTATTAAAGCTTTTAAATTAATAACAACTTGTTTTTTTTGTTTTTTTTAATTATTTGCTATATAACAAAAATAAAGCATTTAAACGGTATTAATTTAGTTATTTATTTTATTTTGTTTTTTTAATATAATAGTTTAAATATATTATTAAACACTTTATAATTTTTTAATTTAAATTTATAAAGGCATATTTTTTAATGTTATATTAGCTAGCTAAAAATGAAATTAATATATATTTTTTTATTTTTGGGCATTTAAATAATGCTTTTTAAACGCTAAATGTTAAATTTTTTATTAGCGTAATTTTTGCTTTAGTTTATTATTTATTTTTATTAAAAATATATATATTTTTAAGTAGTTTTATGCAATGTTATGTTTTTTAGCCCCATTAGCTTAAAATTGCTTTTTTTCAAAGCTATTTAATAAAAGAAACGCTTAATATTTGCGGTATAAAAAACTAATTATTGTTTATTTAATAAAGCTTATTGTTTTTTAGGTTAAATTTAGCAGTAAAATAACTAACGTTAAGGTTTTTTATTATAGCTATTTTTAATGCATTAAATTATTATAAAGCAAAATATCTTTTAATATTAAAATTTTAAATAGTTTTTAAACAGGTGTTTTATTAAATTTTAATTAGCTTTTTTGTTATATTTATATAAACAAAGCATTTTAATGCATTAATATTAATTATATTATTTATTGTTTTTTTAATAAAAACAATAAACATATATTATTACATTATGCCTTTGTTATATTATTTTAAAAAATTAATATATTTTCCTAATATAAACATTTAGCTTTAAAATAATATAATAACGTTTTAAACTACAACTATTTTTTTAATTATTGTTTAATTATTTTTTATAATAGTAATAAAAATTTTAGCGTTTTATATTATTATAATAATCTTTATGCATTTAAATATATTAAATATAATACCGTGATTTTTAAATTATAAGGTTTTTAATAACAAATAAAGTTTAAATAAATTATTTACCTAAGCTTTAATATTTATTTGCAATTAAATAGCTTTATTATTTAAAATAATAGCTAGTATTTAAATTTAAAATCTTGCTTTTATATTTATATAAACTAGCTTATTAATGCTGCTTATTTTTATAGGTTTATTTAAGCAAAAAAATTTAACATTGCTAATAAATTATTTAAGCTATTTTTTATTAGCTATTATATTTAGTGTTTTAATATTTGCATATATAATATAATAAGTTTATTTGCTAGCAATTTTAACTTTTATTTTAGTATATATAAATTAATTAGCTGCTTTAATATTTAAAAAAAGCAGCTAGGCATATATTTAATATATATTTAGCTTTATATTATTTAGTTATATTTAATGCTAATTATTATTATTATTTATAATTAATTAATTTAACTTAATTGCTAGTATATTATTTATAATAAATTAAGTGTTTTTTTTTGTAGTTATTTTGCGCATATGTTTTAATATATATGTGTTATATATTTATTATATAAAAAAAACATTTTTTTATATTTGCAATAAGTTTTTTAATGTTTAGCTGCTATAAAGTTTAAAATAACAAAGTAATAAAACTTAATTTTATTGTTTAATTTTATATTTTGCTTAAATTTCTTTTTATTTAAAACTTTTTTTAACATAAAATATTTTTTAATTATAAAATAAGCTTTTTTAGCAATAAGCTTTACGTTATTTAATGCTATAAAAATATTAGCTTTATAATAAGCTCGGTTATTATTATAGCAGCTATAAACTTATTGTTTTTATTAATAAAGCAGGTAATTTGCTTGGTTTTTTTTTTTTATAATTTTGCTTTTTATTTTAGCAATTATAAAACTATTAGCAATTAAAGTTTTGTTAGCTATTATAATGCCAAGGCTAATTTTAGTTTTAATAATTACTTTAGCTACGGTAATTGCCCCGACTACGGTATTTTCCTCGGTTAATTATTTTTGCATTTTTGCTAAAATATAATTAATTAATAGCATTGTTATATTTAGCAAATTGCTAAGCATTATTATTTTTTTAAGCTGTATATGTTATTAAAGCCGGTAATATTTGCAATTTTAATAATAAAATTAAAGTAAATAATGTAATTAAGTTATAATAATATAAAATAAGCTGTATTGCTGTTAATTTGCTAATTAATAGTTTAAAAACTAGCTGCGTAGTGTTTAAAAAAATGTTAAACAAGTTATTGCAATAGGTTTTTGATTTTTTATTTAAATAAATACAATAATTTTCAACTTTAAAAATTATAATTAGTTTAACAACTAATTAGCGTAATAATAAGCAAATAAAGTTATAAACTTTAGCTATTTATTATTGTTTTATTTGTTGTTTTGCTGCTTATATAAGCTAAAAAAAGCTACTTGCTTAATTTTAAATAAATTTATCATTTTAAATTTTATTTTAAGGATATTTTGTGTACAGGCTTTTTAATTGCTTAAGTGCTTTGCTAATGTTTAATTTAAAACGCTTAACAATTTTAATTAAAGTTTTATTAAAATCTCCGAGCAATTTTATATGCGTTTTTAAAAATAATTTATTAGCTTATTAAAATTAAGCGGCACTTTTTAAACGCTGTAAAAAATTACAGGTAATAATTATTTATTAACTATTATTTTTAGCATATTAAGTTATGCTACTTTTAAATAAATATACGTTTTGTTAATAAATGTTAGCGCTAATTTAAATATAATTGCCGATTTTAAAAAAATTTAATGTAATTTAATTTTTATTTTAAGGTGTTATTTTTAAGGGTATTATTTTATATAGCGTTAATGAAATTAACAATATAATTTATTAATTAATTAAAATTAACCCTTTGGAAAATACCTTAATTTATAAAATTCTCGGCTATGGTTTTAAGTAAAAGGTTAAAGCTAAGTGTATAATTAGCTAGTTAAAATTAACCCTTTAAAAAATACCTTAATTTATAAAATTCTCGGCTATGGTTTTAAGTAAAAAGTTAAGGCTAAGTGTATAATTAGCTATGTTTTTTTTAATGCTAGCAATTTTTTTAAATAATTTTAGCTTAAATGTTAATTTTAGTAAGCTTTTAAATATATTAACTTTAAATATAAAGGTAAACTTTCAAGTTTTATATAATTTTTCACTAAAATTAATTTAATTATTAATAAACTATAATATTAAAAAATTAACCTGTTTAATAATAAAAATTAATATTTATTTAAACGTTTATTTATTTATTTATTAATTAAAGGGATATAATTAAATTTATGTTATTAATTTAGTATGCCGTGATTAATTTGCAAAAAGGTTTAATTGTTTACTTTTTATTACTGTTTAAAGCCGTTAAATAAGCGTAGGATTTATGCTTACTACCTAAAGAATTTTTACGTTAAATAAATCGGTAAAAAAGGGTAAAAGCTTTTTAACACGTTTTAATTATAAAAATAGTTATTAAGGTTTGGTAATAATGTTGCTAGGTTTTATAAAGCGGGAAAATTTGTTTAATTATTTAACTATTAAGCAATCATGCTTGTTTAATAATAAAAAATAGTTATGTTTTATTTTAAATTTTTTTTCGGTTTTTCTTTATTATATATTAAGCAATTTAACGTGGTGATTTAACGTGGTGATAAATAGTGTTTTAATGTGATAAAAAAGTGGTAAAAGGAAAAAAAAGCAAAAAAAGCAACAAAAAAATCAAATGTTGATTTGCTATTAAATATAATATAATGTTTATAATGTAATTATTTAAAACAATATGCTAGCTATTATTATTAAGCAATATATAGTTATATTTAAAAGTTATAAAGAAAATATATATTAAAAACTAGCTATTTATAAAAGTTGCTTTTATATAGCATGTGTGGCTTATTAAATGTTTATTGGTTTTATTAGGTAATTGTTATTTTTTTATGTATTAATTGTTTAATAATTGCAAAATAATTTTTTTAAGTTTAAAACAAAGCTTATTTTTTAAAGTTTAATTAAAATTTATTTAAAATATTTAAAATGTTATTTTTTTATATTTTTAAAAATTATATGTTACGAACCAACAATAGGATGGCCTGTTAAAAAACCTAAGGTAACCAAAGGACTTAATGAGGCGCACTAGGCTGGACTAGGAAACAAGCCACAGCACAGGTGTGGTTACGTAATACGCAGCTCTGTAGAGACCAAAAGCAGAGCGCTCTCGGTGCTCTAAGAGCTAATAAAGCAGGCGCTCTAGGTGCTCTCAAAGCAAACAAAGCAACAACAAAATTGGTGAAAGAAAAACTACTTATATAATAAACTAACATTTCCTATGTATTTAGTTGTAGTTTTTACTTCACAATTTAATCTAAGCATATAGCGACTTTTTAAAATAGCTGCATGGGAGCAATCCTAACTACTTAGTAACTACACAACAATAACCACTACCTATTATATTACCTAGCACAATCCACACGGGAGCTCCGAGTATACCACGCTTAACAAATCTAAGGTTTGTCACATTTTGAATTGTCTAACTACTCAGTGTTTAAAAAACAACGCAGTGGTTATCACAACGCTATATTTACCTTACAACAAGCATAAGCAAATAATGAATTCAAGTTGTTTAAAGCTTAGTATAATCACATAAAAGCTTAGATTGTTAATTTAAAATTTTAGCTTAAACAAACTGCAGATAATATAAACAACAATGCACAAATCTTCACTAATGCAAAACGACAGCAAAAAAAAACCATCAAACTTTTAAAGCAAGAAGTGGTGAGACTTAACGGCCAACCACGAGTTAGGGCAACCAAGTTTAAACCCAACAAACCAGCACAATTTGATAAAACGCAGAGTTAACTAAATGGGTTCTTAACTCAAGTCCAGGCCTACGTGCGCCACTATGAGCAAAAAATGCCCAATGGACCAAAACAGGTGCTATGTGCAACAAGATTTCTAACCAAAGACGCTATGGAATGGTTTCAACTTATTATGCACAATTATATAAATATTAAAGAGAAAGATCGACAAACGGAAACTAAGGAAGCCTTTGCAAGTTTGGCAAAGTTTGGAAAAATGTTGACCAGAATGTACGGAAACCCGGAGGAACAAAAATAGGCGGAACAAAAATTGTTGAGTATGCAATAAACGGGACTAGTATATAAGTATGCTACGGAATTTCGAAAGCAGCTCGGCAAAACCTCATGAAATAATAAGGAAAACATTATAACTATTTTTTATGGAAAACTTAAAAATAAAGTCCAAGATAACCTTTATGAAAAGAAACAATTAAAAACTTTAGAAAAATATGTTGCAAAAGCAATTAAAATCGACAATTAACTGTTTAAACAAAAAATGCAAAAGAAATAGCAAAACTAAGGACTACTACGAGTAGCTAATATAAAAAAAGCAAAAACCCAGGTTTTACAGCCTTTAGTACTCACGTAAAACCTATGAAACTCAATGCAACAACTAAAAAACGAGACCTAGGCAAGGTTAAGTGCTATAACTGCAATTAAAAAAAACACTACGCAAAAAGTTACAACAAGCCTAAAAAAAAACAAAAGCTTGAAAAGGCAAAACAAGCTTTATCTATAACCATTGCCATGTTGAGGATTAGCGACTAATAGAGTTAACTGCAACAACGATACGTTAAAGGAGTGCCATATTGTGACATGTGCAAAAAAAAAGGACAAGTGTGTCCAGAGCACCTTTTTACAAAGCGATTAAAAAAAGCAAGACAAAACGGATGTATTTGCGACTTTATTAATTGCTAAAAACATAATATAAGCATTGATAATGAAACTAAAAAAAATATAGCTTTTTAGGAAAATCTTACTCAAACTAACAACAACAAAGATAATTGGGAAAACATTAAACTAAAAAATCCCATATAAAAAAAGGTTAAAACCTTAACATACAAGTATTAAAAATAGCCTAAGGGAAAATCTTATTTAAAAGGACATACGTGCAGCTACATTAAATGCAACCATTAATTTAAATGAAAATAATTGGAAAACTTTGTAGCAAAATTTATTTAATAAAAAGAATGCTTTAGCAAAATATTAAACGTACGGAAATTTTAAATAAAAAAAGCTAAAACAGCAACAATTAACACGCTAAAAGCTAAAGATAATATGAAAATATGGCTATTTTTAAACGATGTATAGCAGTACAACTTAGCACTTATAATAAAAGCTAAAACAAACACTAGCAACCAACTTAGTTTAGCTACCGAGCTTATTGCCGAAGGACATTATTATAGCAAGGTTATAATGAGTTAAAAACCGGCAAAATTAATACCAGAAAATAAAAGACACGAATAGGTTTTATAAATATGCTGTGTAATACATTGATATATAACCCATCTGCAGGAAAAACTACGATATATGTGGTTCTTAAAACGACTAAACGGGAAACCCATAATACAACCTTTATACGAAGCAAATAAAGGGAAGGTAACACCAGTATACCGAGACCCTTAAGGATTTGCAGTATTTGCGAAGGACTTATAGTGGCCCACGGAATGCTTATAGCAAATCCTACGTTTAAAGGATTATACCAACAATAAATGCAAAATTTATGCACAGTAAAAGGCAACAAAGTTACGCGAAATAATAAAACAAACGTAACAAATTAACTTAAACTAATTAACATTTAAAAAGAGAAAACTTAAAAAGGCTACAAATAAATAGCAACCTATTAAAGGTTTATTTAAAAATATAACCAACCTTTATAAAAACAAAAAACCCCTTACTACTTAAAAAGTAAAAAGTGAGGTAATAAGGTATTATTTTAACGAAAATATATTAGTACGCTTTAAGGAATCTTAGGCAGCAATTAATGCAGCTAAACGACTTAACGGCATGCTAACACAGGCAACAATTAACTAAAATCAATCGAAAAATAATCAAGGGCAGTTGTAACAAATCGACAACTAACCTAAAAACCAAAGTGGCTTTGTGCTATAACAGCCAAAAATGGCAAATATATTAAAATCGATCTAATATATTAAAGACATAAGCTATAAGCACTTATAAATACGGGAGCTCAAGCGAGCTTTATCTCTTTATAAGTTATTAAGCGGTTAAACATATTAACAAGGCTTAAAAACGACCTCTACCTACTTTTAACCATTAATAAAAATCTCATTGCGTATAAAAATAAAGTAGTTTTAAGAAAAACTGCAGAACTTTTTTTCAACATCTTTGGATATAAAGAACAACTTGTGCTTAATATTATAAAAACATTTAAACATAATGTTATTTTAGGGATACCTTGGTTGCAGAAAAGCAATCCCAAAGTGAACTAAAAAACGGGCCAACTTTAGTGAGATACACCAAAAAGAGAATTAGCTAATAAGGAACCTAAGACATAGGTATTAAGCAATTTTATTAAACTATTATTACAAATCTGCATAATGATCAAAGAGTCCAAGCTTATACTTAACAATGAAATACCAATAGAGTATTGAGACTACGGCGATATGTTTAGTAAAACATACGATAAGTTACCAGAGCATGGTTTATAAAACTACAAGATTCCGCTTAAAGAAAAAGCTGAATTATAATTATTTCCATTGTATTATATGAATAAAAAACAACTGAAAAAACTACAAGAATTTCTTAAAAGAAATCTAGAGAAAAGATTTATTTAATCTTTAAAATCACCAGCAGGATTACCGGTACTATAGGTACTACGCAAGACCAGTAAAAACGGAAAGCGACGTTGGAGATTGGTAGTGGACTACCGAGACGTAAACTTTAAAACAGTTAAATTTGTGGGACCGATACCCAGAATTAACGACCTATAAAACAAATTAGTGCACGCAAAATGGTTTATAGCATTTAACCTACCAGACGCATATAATCAAACAAAAGTAGCATTAGGTGATAAATGGAAAGCGGCATTTCGCACACGATATAGATTATACAAATCCCTGGTAATGCCTTTTGGACTTACCAATGCCCCAGCAATATTTCAGGCGCAAATAACGCACGCTTTACGCAAATTTATTAATATATTCGTGATAGTATATTTAGACAATATTTTAATATACTCCGAGGATCTTAAAAAATATTAAAAGCACGTTAAAAAAGTGCTAAGTGCGCTACAAATTGCCAAATTAAAGGTAAACCCCAAGAAAAGCGAATTTTATACATAAAAGGTTGATTTTTTTGGATTTACAATAACTTTAGGGGAAATAAAAATCCAAGAGTTTAAAATTTTAGCAGTAAGAGATTAGCCGGTACTTAAATCAGTGAGTGATGTGAGGGCGTTTATAAGGTTTACAAACTATGTCTAAAGCCTTATTAAATGGTTTAGTGGACACACCGGGCCTTTTTTAAACTTAATAAGAAAAGATAATCCTTTTAAATGGGAAAAAAAAAAAGCGAATTTTTTGAGAAGGTTAAGGCCCTTATTTTAAAAAAGCCTGTTTAAAAGCTTTTTAACCCAAATAAAGAATTTGAAGTAATAGTTAACGCTAGCAAAAGAGCAATAGGCGGACGACTAGGTTAACGAGATGAAAATGGAAAATTGCACCCAGTGGCTCATTTTTCGAAAAGATTCTCAGGACCAGCAAAGCGATATACGCTACTAAACAAAAAGCTTATGGCTATTGTCCAAGCATTTAAAAAATGAAAACATTACCTTTATAAACCTAAGGAACTAGTTAAAGTGTATACCGATTATAAAAACTTAACTACGTTTATAACAACAAAGGTGTTAAACAAACGATAAATTAAATAAGCAAAGTTTTTATTTTAGTTTAACTTTATTATTTTTTACATTAAAGGAAAAGAGAATATAACAGCAAACATTTTAAGTCGACAAAGCAACCATGAAAAACCAGAAATAAAAAGCCAAGTATTGTTAAAAAAAACCCAACAAAAAATCACATTTACGGTTATAACTTCATTTAATCATAATAAGTAAATTAAACAATTATGGAAAAACTATAAAATAGTTTTATAGGCACTATTATTGCCAACTAACACACCACCAACTTTTAAGCAAAGCAAAAACAAGGATAAAAAGGTATATTTAAATCTTAAATAATAACATACGATTAAAAAACTAATGAAAGCAATGCATGAACATCTATTAGCAGGACATTAGGGAGTGTACAAAACATTGTCACGAATACGAAAGAACTACAAATGCAGAGAACTTAAGAGCATAGTAAAAAAAGTAGTTTAAAAATGTGTCCTATGCAGAAAAAGCAAGGCACCACAACACAAACCATATAGATTGCTATAACCAAAGTAAATACCAAACAAAGCTTGGAAATTTATTGCGTTTGATTTTATTGTTAAGCTACCTAAGTCAAAGGAACTAATGACGGGAGTACTTTATAACTTAATACTAGTTATTGTGAAAAAACTCACGAAGTATGGATATTTCATACTATACCTAAAATTTAGTATAGCAGAAAATTTAGCCTATATAATAATTAAACATATTTTTAGTAAACATGGAATTTTAAAAAAAGCAATTATAAACAAAAAAACAATTATAGCCTTTAAGTTTTATTAATTATTAATAAAAGCATTAAGCGTTAAGCACCGATTGTTTACAGCTTATTATTTACAAACAAATAAACAAACAAAAAAACTTAATTAAACTTTAAAGCAGTATTTATGCTGCTACTTTAATAAATAATAAAACAATTAGGTTAAGCTTTTGCTTATAGCAGAGTATGCTTATAATAGTTTTGACAATAAGTTAATAGGAATGTTTTTATTTATGGCAAACTATAAATTTGACCCGGAAGTGAATTAAACTGCGATCAACGGCGTAACGGCGCTTAAAGCAAAGATACGGGCAAAGGAAATCATAGGTCTACAACAGAAACTACAAAATAAACTAGTATTCTTATAAAATCGTATAAAAGCTTACAGCAAAAAGCATAGGTTGTTAAAGCTAACCTTAAAAAGGAGAAATAAAGTGTATCTCTTAAGGCACAACATTAAAATAAAGCGACCAAGCGATAAGCTTGACTTTAAACAGATCAAACTATTTAAAATCGAGGAAGTTATTTTAAAAACTAACTATTAACTTAAGCTATCTAGAGGAGCTAAGATATAGCTAGAATTTTATATCTTTTTTTTTAAACCAGCATTAAAAAACGCCGAACTTTAAACAAAACTAGAAGTTAAACTAGATAGGAACGTGTATAACGTCGAAAAAATACTGGATTTACGTTAAAATAATGGAACCTATGAATACTTGGTTAAGTGGAAAGGATACTTATATGCAGAAACTACATGAGAACCTAAGAAGAACCTGAAGGATGTGATTTGGATGGTTGATCTGTTTTACCGCCAGCATCTTGACCGACCAACGCCAAAAGGGCGGGGTCGACCGAAAAAGAAGAGTTGAGCGCACCTCAGTCTATGGAGGCGGGGGAGGCGAGGGAGTTTTGCAGTTGGGACTGTTCTTGTTCCAAGCGCTTTTGTTTTTTCTTTAGGCGCTCCTGTTCTTTTAACTTTTCTAAATTTTTGAAATTTTGTTGCGCTATTTTTACACCTTTGAAACAAAGGAATTTCGTTTAACGGTTTAAACGTATTATTTAACCAAATAGCTTTTAAAGTTGTTAAGTAACCAAACGCTTTTTTTTACTAAAACGTTGGTATTTAATAAAAATGCGCTCGAGCAAATTTATAAAAACATGGTTTTTATTATAAGTGGTAAAGTTGGCATTATTGCAGTTTTTGCAACGGTTAATACTATTTAATATTTTGCAAGTAAAGCCCTTTTTAAAACAACGAAAGCAAGGCATAACTTTAAAACCAAAACTTTTTATGGCTAAGGAGGCGTTACAACAACAATCGGTAAAAAAAAGCGCAACGGACTTTAAAATTTGACCTGCCATGTTAACAACGAATCATGGGCAGAAGGAAAAAGAAAAACGACATTACTTACTAAAGGGAAAGAGAACGCACTAGTATTTATTGCGGACAATAAACCTGGGAAAAAGGGGATAATATTACGAACCAACAATAAAATGGCCTGTTAAAAGACCCAAGGTGACCAAAGGACCTAATAAGGCGCACTAGGCTGGACTAGAAAACAAGCCACAGCACAAGTGTGGTCACGTGATACGCAGCTCTGTAAAAACTAAGAGCAAGGCGCTCTCGGTGCTCTAAAAGCTAATAAAGCAAGCACTCTACGTGCTTTTAAAGCAAACAAAGCAACAATAAAATTAGTAAAAAAAAAACTGCCTATATAATAAACCAACGTTTTCTATGTATTTAGTTATAGTTTTTACTTCACAATTTAATTTAAGCATATAGCAACTTTTTAAAATAGCTGCATGGGAGCAATCCTAACTACTTAGTAACCACACAACGATAACCACTACCTGTTATACTACCTAGCACAATCTATACGGGAGCTCCGAGTATACCACGCTTAACAAATTTAAGGTTCGTTATATTATAATATTATTAATATATATATAATAAAAACTATAAAATTTATATAGTTATATATTTATAAATTCTTAGCTATATATTAAGCTATTTTAAAATTTTATTAATATAACATTTAAAACTTTAAGCTTTTAAAATAATATAATAATTATTTTGTTATAATGTTTATTATATATTAATAGTTATTAAAAAAATAATGTTATATTAAAAATTAATATAATTCTTTTATTTTATATTACGTTAATTATATTTTTTTAATAAAGTATTAAATAAATATTTAATATTATAATATTATTAAAACTTTTTAAATTAATAACAACTTGTTTTTTTTGTTTTTTTTAATTTTTTGCTATATAATAAAAATAAAGCATATAAACGGTGTTAATTTAATTATTTATTTCATTTTATTTTTTTAATATAATAATTTAAATATATTATTAAAACTATTACGATTTTTTAGCCTAAATTTATAAAAGCGTATTTTTTAACATTATATTTATTAGTTAAAAACTAAATTAATATACATTTTTTTATATTTAAATATTTAAATAATATTTTTTAAACGTTATATATTAAATTTCTTTATTAGCGCAATTTTTGCTTTGGTTTATTATTTATTTTTATTAAAAATATAAACTTTTTAAGTGGTTTTACGTAATGCTATGTTTTTTTAGCTACGTTAGCTTAAAATCGCTTTTTTTAAAGCTATTTAATAAAAAAAACCTTTAATATTTATAATATAAAAAAGTTAATTATTATTTATTTAATAAAGCTTATTATTTTTTATGTTAAATTTAATAGCAAAACAATTAGCATTAAAGTTTTATATTATAGCTATTTTTAATATATTAAACCATTGCATAATAAAATGTTTTTTAATATTAAAATTTTAAATAATTTTTAAATAGGTATTTTATTAAATTTTAATTAACTTTTCCGTTATATTTATATAAATAAAACATTTTAATATATTAGCATTAATTATATTATTTATTGCTTTTTTAATAAAAGCAATAAATATATATTATTATATTATGCTTTTATTATGCCATTTTAAAAAATTAATATATTTTATTAATATAAACATTTAATTTTAAAGTAATATAACAACCTTTTAAATTGCAACCATTTTTTAATTATTACTTAATTATTCTTTATAATAATAATAAAAACTTTAACGTTTTATATTATTATAATAATTATTATACGTTTAAATATATTAAATATAATACTATGATTTTTAAATTATAAAGTGTTTAATAATAAATAAAGCTTAAATAAATTATTTACCTAAGCTTTAATATTTATTTATAATTAAACAGCTTTATTATTTAAAAAAATAGCTAGTATTTAAATTTGAAATTTTACTTTTATATTTATATAAACTAGCTTTTTAGTGCCGTTTATTTTCATAAGCTTATTTAAGCAAAAAAACTTAATATTGCCGACAAATTATTTAAGTTATTTTTTATTAACCATTATATTTAATGCTTTAATATTTACATATATAATGTAATAAGTTTATTTGCTAACAATTTTAATTTTCATTTTAATATATATAAATTAATTAACTGCTTTAATATTTAAAAAAAATAACTAGGCATATATTATATATAAATTTAGCTTTATATTATTTAATTATATTTAATATTAATTATTATTATTATTTACAATTAATTAATTTAACTTGTTTGCCGGCAAATTATTTATAAAAAATTAAATGTTTTTTTTTATAATTATTTTACATATATATTTTAATATATATATGCTATACATTTATTACGTAAAAAAAACACTTTTTTATATTTGCAATAAGTTTTTCGGTATTTAATTGCTATAAAATTTCAAACAGCAAAATAATAAAACTTAATTTTATTATTTAGTTTTACATTTTGTTTAACCTTTTTCTCGTTTAAAACTTTTTCCAATATAAAATATTTTTTACTTATAAAACGGGCCTTTTTAACGGTAAACTTTGCGTTATTTAATGCTATAAAAGTCTCGGCTTTATAATAAGCTTAATTATTATTGCAGTAGTTATAAACCCATTGTTTTTATCGATAAAAAAAGCGATTTGCTTGGTTTTTCTTTTATAATTTTGCTTTTTACCATAGTAATTATAAAACTATTAACAATTAAAGTTTTGCTGGCTATTATAACGTTAAAGCTAATTTTAGTTTTAATAATTACTTTAATTATAATAATTGCTTTAATTATGATATTTTCTTTAGTTAAACATTTTTGCATTTTTGCTAAAGTAAAATTAATCGATTTTATATTTAATAAATTATTGCGCGTTTTTATTTTTTTAAGCTATATAAACTGTTAAAATTAATAACATTTATAATTTTAATAATAAAATTAAAGTAAACAGTGCAACTAAATTATAATAATATAAAGTTAGCTATATTGCTGTTAATTTATTAATTAATAGTTTAAAAACTAGCTATATAGCGTTAAAAAATGTTAAACAAGTTATTACGATAGGTTTTTAATTTTTTATTTAAATAAATAAAATAATTTTTAACTTTAAAAGTTTTAATTAGTATAACAATTAATTAGCATAACAACAAGCAAATAAAATTATAAACTTTAATTATTTATTATTGCTTTATTTATTATTTTATTATTTATGCAAATTAAAAAGTATTACCTATTTAATTTTAAATAAATTTATTATTTTAAATTTTGCTTTAAAAATACTTTACTATTAAGCTTTTTAATTGTTTAAGCGTTTTATTAATATTTAATTTAAAACATATAATAATTTTAATTAAAGCTTTGTTAAAATTTTTAAGCAGCTTTATATGCATTTTTAAAAATAATTTGCCAGCTTATTAAAACTAAGCAGCACTTTTTAAAAGCTATAAAGAATTATAAATAATAATTTTTTATTAACTATTATTTTTAACATGCTCAATTATGTTATTTTTAAATAAATATACGTTTTACTAATAAATATTAACGCTAATTTAAATATAATTATTAATTTTAAAAAACTTTTTAATATAAAGGTTAAAAAATTTAATATAATTTAATTTTCATTTTAAAATATTATTTTTAAAAATGTTATTTTGTTTAGCGTTAATAAAATTAATAATATAATTTATTAGCTAATTAAAACCAAGCCTTTAAAAAATGCTTTAATTTATAAAATTCTCGGCTATATTAATTTTAAGTGTAAAATTAAAGCTAATTATATAATTAGCTAGGTTTTTTTCAATGCTAATAATTTCTTTAAATAATTTTAGTTTAAGTGTTAATTTTAATAAGCTTTTAAATATATTAACTTTAAATATAAAAATAAACTTTTAAATTTTATATAATTTTTTATTAAAGTTAATTTAATTATTAATAAACTATAATATTAAAAAATCAATATATTTAGCAATAAAAATCAATATTTATTTAAACGCTTATTTATTTACTCGCTAATTAAAAAAATATAGCTAAATTTATATTGTTAATTTAATATGCCGTGATTAATTTGTAAAAAAGTTTGGTTATTTACTTTTTATTACCGTTTAAAGCCGTTAAACAAGCGTAAAATTTACGCTTGCTACCTAGGAAACTTTTCCGTTAAATAAATCAGTAAAAAAACTAAAAGCCTTTTAATACATTTTAATTATAAAAGCAATTATTAAGGTTTAATAATAACATTATTAAGTTTTATAAAGTAAGGCAATTTGCTTAACCATTTAATTATTAAGCAATTACGCTTGTTTAATAATGGAAAATAATTGCGTTTTATTTTAAATTTTCTTTCGGTTTTTTTTTTGTTATATATTAAGCGATTTAACGTGATAATTTAACGTGGTGATAAATAGCGTTTCGATATGTTTAATTTAATGTAATGAAAAAATAATAAAATGAAAAAAAAAGTAAAAAAGCGACAAAAAAATAAAACGTTGATTTATTTTTAAATATAATATAATGTTTATAATATAATTATTTAAAACAATACGTTAGCTATTATTATTAAATAATATATGGTTATATTTAAAAGTTGTAAAAAAATGTTTGTTAAAAATTAGCTATTTATAAAAGTTGTTTTTATATAACGTGTATAACTTATTTAATGTTTATTAGCTTTATTAAATAATTGCCATTTATTTACGCATTAATAACTATGTTATAAAAAATGTTTAATTATTATTAAAAACGTTATAAAACATTATAACTTTAATTAAAAGTTAACTTAATAATTTTTAAGTTATTATTAAAAATAAATTAATGAATTTTAAAAAATAAAATAATAATATTTAAAATAACGTTTATTTAAACAGGTTTATTAATAAATTAATTTTTAAAGCTTAGCAATTTAAGCTTTTAAATTTAATAATGCTATAACGTGGTTTACTAGTGGGCCGGACGTATCACCTAACCGGACACTTTTACCACTTTTTACTGCTTTAAAATAAAATAACTTAACTATGCTACCTTTAATCAATTTAAATTAATTGCTATTTAACTTGCTGCTTAATTTTATAATAACTCCGCAAGTTTTTAAATTATAACCTGCTTTACCGCAATTTTTACAATGCTTATTGTTTATTGCTTTTTGTTTTAATAAACTTTTATTTTTCCTTTTGTTGGTTGCTAAATGTTTACCTTTATTTTTTTTGTTTTGTAGCGCCTGGGATTTCTTAATAGTAAAGGCATTTTTAAGCTATACTTGGGATTTTTTAGCTTTTCGACATTTTGCCAGCGCTTAATTAGCCTCTCAAAGAGTGTGAAGCTTTTCCTGCATAAGGGTTATTTAATGCGCTATAACCTGCATACCTTTTGCCATTTGGTCTACAGCTTTTAAAATTGGTGTTAAAGAGCTTTTTTAATGGGTAAAGATCTTACTTTTAATAAAAGTAAAGTGCTGGACTGTTTGTTGAGAGTTTGAGGGTGTTTGGGGGTTGTAGGTACTGGCCGTCCCCGGCCGCGACGGGCCTAGGGTAGGCGTTCGTAGACGTACGTCAAGCTTTCCAATTACCTCGTTTGGGTTATGAGGTACTAAACCAGCTGCTTTAAATCTAGATTTAATATTTTTTTCTTTAAAAATAGCAAAGTATGCGGCCTTAAATATTATAAAGAACTTAAGCTTAATTATATGGTTTATTAATGCTTTAATAAATTGTTTGATTTTTTTAAAATAAGCATGTTTTAAAGGCAAATAAAGTGCTATATTTAAAAGCTGAAAAAGGTGGGATAAATAGGGAGGCATACTAAGCGTGATAATATTATTATTTTTATAATATACCTTAAATTTAGCCGAAATATAGCTTTTGTAGCTATTAAAAACTAAAAAGCGGTATAAACCTTTTGTATGCGTTTTAATATGTTTATTAAAGTGTTTAACCTAGTTTAGGCTTGTTTTGTTATTTGTCCAGCCGTTAAAAGTTGGTTTAATTACCTAATTAAGTGGCAAGCCGCTTTTGCGCAACCAGTTCGCAAGGTGATATTGGCCTAAAACGATCAGGAAGGGCAGGATGCACCAGCCTTTCAAATTGATGCATTTAATAGCCGTTGCTCATTTCCGATTGCCAGGCTGGACTGACTTCGCTTTTTCACGCCTATCGGCGCGTATAACAACAAATATTAAGCTGATAACTCCTATTATAAAGCCGGTCTCGTTAAAATTATAAATATCTTTATTTTAAATGCCGTATTTAGCCTTTATATTTATAACCAGGCCAAACCACCTAGAAATAACATCTAGGTCCTTACAAAAAGCTCTCTAGTAATCGTATTTCCGATTTATTTTTGTTTTTAAGTCCAGGTTACAGTTAATAAATCGCCTAACCCAGTGTTTGCCAACGGGTTTGCTGCCGCGCAACTGCAACAGAAAATTGGCCATATCTTTTACACTAGCGATTTTAAAAGGCATCCCTCGGGTATCCAAGTTAATTATATACTTGCAAAGTACCTCCTCTTCAATTAGATTTAATTTGTAATGTAAAGGCTGGATATCGCGTCAAGGTTAAGCGCTGTTAATTTGGTCGCTAAAAGTAGATAGTAGGATATTGTAAAGCTTTGCAGCAGCCCTTTGGCTAATTTTGTTTGGTCTGCCTTGCGTTGCTTAAATTGCTAAAGCGATTTAACTTTCTTGAGATTAATTTAGCATTGTGGTTATGGAATTATTACGCGTTAAAGTTATATTATAAAAAGAGATAAGAAAAGTGTCCGGTTGGGTGATATGTCCGGCCCACTAATAAACCACGTTAATATTATAAGCTTAATTATATTGGCTTATTTTTATTAAAAACAAACCGCTTAAATTATTATTAAAATGTTATATTTTAATATTATTAATAAACAAGATTTTTTTTGCGTTAAATATATTATAAATAAAATTATTAAACGGTTTATTTTTATTTTCATTATTAATTTAATAATTATATTAACTATTATAATAAAAAATTTAATTATTATTAAGCTTAAACTTTATTTTTAAACATTTTATTTTTTTATTTTAATAAATTATAAATTTTATTTTAATAAATTATAAATTTTATTTTAATAAATTATAAATTTTATTATAAATAAATTAAATAATTAAAAAATAAATTAACATTTATTATATATATTATAATAAAAAATTGTTTTAAAAAGTTTAATAATTGCTATAAAAGCTATTTAACGCATTTTTACTTTAACTTTAATATTATAATTAATAATAGCTTTATAAAAAAATAACTAAGCGTTAAAAGTATTAATTTTAATATATTTAATTTATAACGCATTTTACACTTAAATGTAGCACCTAATTAAGCTAGCCACCCCCCGGTTACACTTAAAAGTTTATATATAAAAATAGTAATAACTTAACAAAAAATAAGCTTATAAACTAATAATTAATATATTTAAAATCTTTATTTAAAAGCAAATTTAATAATATTTTTTATAAACTTATTATTATTTTATTTATAGGTGCACTTAAAACCACGCTAAAATTTTAGCGTGGTTTTTAATATAGTGCTAAATAAAATAACGCATCCCTTATTTAAGCTAAACACCTAATTAAGCTGGCCACCCACGTGATATATATAGCACCGGTCATTTTATATAGGGTACTACTTGCCCCCTTTTTTAATAACTTGACGAAGAGTGAGTTTACAAACTAATAATTAATATATTTAAAATCTTTATTTAAAAAGGAATTTAATAGTACTTTTTATAAATTAATACCTACTTGATTTAAGGCTATATAAAAAATACGCTAAAATAATCTCTGTAAAATAAAGTTTTATATGTGCACGCTTAAATAAAATAGCTATAAAATAATAGAAAATACCATTAGATTTCTCTTTAAATAAAGATTTCAAATATACTAATTATTAGTTTGTAAACCCACCTTTCGTTAAGTTATTAAAAAGAGGGGCAAGTAATACCCCATATAAAATTACCGATGTTATATATGTCACGTGGGTGGCCAGCTCAATTGGGTGTCCAGCTCAAGTAGGGGATGCGTTAGTTCAAATTTTTTTTTCTTTTTGTAAATTTTTAAAAAATGTTAAAAATATATTAAATTTAATAAAAATGTTAAGCTTTTTTAGCTATTAAACTTTAACTTTAAATAAATTAATTTTAAAATAATAAACTATTAAAAAAAAAAAAAAAACTTTGTTTTAAGCTCCCGCCGTTATTTTTGGGTTTAGTTATATTACCGTGCAAAACTTAAATCCAAGCGCTAAAATATTAACCGGCTTCCCTTTTGCTACATAAAGCATAAGTGCCCACTTTAAAACAAAACTTCCCTATGGCTTAAGATCGGCTAACCCACGTCCCTACAATTAACTGGGGCGGCGCAAAAGGTATATAAGCTAAAAAAGCCGAGGATTTTGTAATATTTCTAGCATCGCCTAGTGAACTGGCCACCCACTCTATAAATGTAGGGACTTTACAGTATACCTAAAGGTCTGCTGTTTAAGTCGTCGCATCGCTAAGTAAGTGGCCGGCCCTTTTATTTTTTTCCAGAAAAAACCAGTCGATATAGTTACCAGCAATTAAAATAGTTACAGCAATGCTCTATGAATGAACAAACTAATTTTCCCAAAACAATTTCTGTTTCGCATATAATTTCTATTTTGAAATGGTATTCATTTATCGTAATGGTTTCCAATTGGTAATGGTGGAGCTTTTGTAAATGCCTCGTATCTACCTATCAGCTGTAAGCATTACGGAAAGCTGTAATAGTTGCAGTAACCTATACGCAGACCCCCCCCTCCGCGGTAAGGTACATTCTCAACTCCAATCTACTGCGGGGCCCCCTTTTGGAATGGAGCAATCTGCTCAAACAGGCAGCTAAACCAGTGCATCTCTCTCACTACCGTCTGTGAACATCTGTCTGGCCAGTACATGGCTACACTCTTGGAACGTTGCACTTGAAACAGTACAAAGGATCCATCCCACAGGTGCGTGGGAGCGCGGGGTACATATGGACACCGACAGGCCACTAATAAACACACCACTTGCAATGGGTTTCGTCATCGAGCCGACTGGGTCACGGTTGGGCATAGGAAAAGGGCGATAATAGTTCAGGTAGGTAATTGAATACCGAGACAGCATGCAGCTCTGGTCTATTTCGCTGCGCGGCTTCCTCTCAGCCGCTCTATCAATCAGGCATCTCGCATGCGCTCAAGACGAGCCGCAGACGGGCAAGCACCCGGACTGGCCGCGGTGGTGCGGCAAGGTCTACGAGCCGGGATACCCGGCGTTCGAGCCGGGCGGACACACGGTGGCACCGCCGACGAACGGATCGACGTTCCTGCACGTGCAGTTCAAGTCGCGGTACAGCCTGTACTTATCCACGGAGACGACGGCGTCGTTCGTCGTCAAGGCCGCGCTGTCCCCGTGGTTCGGCAGGGAATACGTGAATTCCACCAGCGAAGGCGCCGAGGCAAAGCCCTTTACCGAGCTCGTTTTCTCGATCAACATCGCCGATACCGGTGTGCCGCTCGTGGAGAATAGAATAGCGATCAATACGCCGGGCGTCGAGTTCGAGTTTGACCTGTCGCGTCTCGAGCCACGACTCGTGCCGTACGAAGTCGTGCTCTTCGCAGCCTCGCCATACGGGGACCGCAATTACACGGCTGTGAGCGAGCTGTTTTATCTGCCTGATAACCCCGAGGGCAGCGCGACGAAGATTGATCATATCAACGGCGGGCTGCTTTTCAAGAATCCCAGCATGGGCAATGAGTTTGTCCCGTTGCTGCCGTACGGGTACTATGGGTTATACAATGGGTCTAATGACATGGCGGCGAGCGATGAGTTCGTGCGCAACTATACGAGCAATGGGACAGGGTTGAATGCTATCATCTCGCTTGCTGGGTTTGCGGACACGAACCCGGTTTATGATAGTATGGACGAGCAGGCTTTGCATTTCATGTTCGACTTGCGAGGCTCGTATCAGAATCTCACCGACACGGAGCAGCGTGTGAATACCATCAAGCATCATACATCGCTCTTTGCCTACTGGACTGCCGACGAGTAAGTTATAAGTTATAATACTGAGTGAGGATCGTCGGCATTTCGTCTGCTCTTCTCTCTCTGTTTTCTCCCTTTTCGGATCCGATACTAACGAACCAGACCCGATGGCCAACAAATCCCCTTTGACAAATCCCCCGCAGCACAAGCTCTAATCCACAATCTCGATCCATACCACCCAGTAGCCATAGTGCTGAACTGCCACGACTACTACTTCGGCCCCTACGCTGCCAGCGGCGACATCCTAATGGAAGACGTGTACCCAATCGGGATCAACAGCACCTTCTCAAAATGGGGGACAGCATGCAACGCAACGCTCGGCGACTGCGGCTGCGATGGCTGCGAGGGCGTGGTGCAGGACGTGTCCTCGCGCCTCGACGACCTGACGCAGTACGAGGTCTGGCTGGGCCGCTGGCCGCTCCCGAAATTCCACAACCCTCAAGTCTTCCATGGCGAGGACTACTGGCTCCGGGACCCGACGACCGCCGAGGCGCGCGCCATGAACACGCTCGCCTTCAACCGTGGCGCTACGGGTATCTTCGGGTGGACGTGGCCTAGCAGCGCTGAGCTCTTCGCCGCGCACTCGCAGATGGCGGGCGTCGTCACGAGCGCCCCCGTGGCAAATTTCTTGCTCGGCGGACAGCCGACGCGGCTGGCGGTTCAGAGGCACACGCTGCTGGACGCGGCGTATTGGATTGACGGGGATAGGATGATGGTATCGGCTGTAAATGGGGGATATGATGATATCGCGGAATCTCTGTCGATTGCGCTGCCTGCTTCAGCAACGGGCATTGAGTCGGTGGTCTTGGGTGAGCTTCCTTGGAAATTGCTGGGGGATCAATTGGTCATTGATGAGCTACCTGCTATGTCGACGAGCTTCATCATCTTGAACATCAAGGCAACGGGGTGATAGATAGCACAAATTCTTATATAAACATGCAAATATACTGTTGTGACGGAGTAAAAGCGACGCCGTTAACCCCCGAGGAGTTAACGTTGTACATATGGCGCGTCACAACTGTTAAATATAATTTGTATCACCGAGCTAATTCGTAAAGCAAACACGACTTTATGATCTATATCTACATGTGGTCGTTTAATTATGGTCGAAATCTAAGCAACTCCGTAATAGTTATGAGTATTTAAAAACATGATGTGTGCTGGACTCTCACGACATCGTTCTCAACCTCGTTTAAGTTTCATGGTTTTAGCTATCTATTCTATGTGTCAAGCCAAGCTGTAGAGCATTCATCAGGCTCTCATATGAATCGCTCTCGACATAAGTTCCCTTTAGCCATCTCTCTCCAGATGATGTGTTGAATTCACGGCGGCCGTGGAAAATCCGGCGGTTGTCGAAGATAACAGAGTCTCCGGGGTGCATCTTGTATTCATAGACACTAGTTTCAGACTCCAATATGTTCTTAAGGTGACTAACCCCGTTATGCCACAGCGTATATTTACGCATACCTCCCTCCGTCATATCGTCCGGTTGGACGGGCTTCTGAAAAGGGGGTGACCAGTACATCCCCATTCCACGAGAGAGAACTGAATGGGACCGCTGGTATGAATGGCCACCTTTATTATAATGGTATGTCACATATCGTTCACGGAGCGGCTTCACCATCTTTGGAAATCGGCTTCGCAATTCGTGTACAGCGCGATAGCCGTCGCTGAACAGAGACTCTCCCCCTTCACAAGTATTTTTTAGGCAATGAAGGATCTGTATGCGTGGAACATTTTGCATGTATAAAAGATCTTGATGTAGGCCCAAAAACGAATTGGTGTATGCAACATTCTCGGCGTCGGGTTTGGATATGACATCCCACGTCGTCCCATAGAATGTATCCTGGATAATGCCGATCTTTGAAGCTATGTCCTTGACGGCCTCCTCTGACGAGGGCACTCCGCGTAAGAATACAAGCCCATAATCATTCAACATCTGCATTGCCTGACGATACTCGGGCCCGTTGGCCATGAATGATTCGTAGGCAAAGTATAGGGATGCTGCCGCAAGGCTGTCACGATTCCAAAGCATAGGCAGCGGCTTTACAGGATGACGAGGATGAGGGCGCCAAAGAGTAGGAGGATATACTGAGATATGAGTTTCTCGGTGCAGGAAATCATCCTTCCAATAGACGCGCAGATCACCACTCTCAGTAATATCTATTTTGCTTATGTCGATTTCCGGAGGAATGTCAGTAGAGGCGAAGCGTTTCTGGCCGGAGGAAGAATCGACACAACGATCGCATGTGCATGCGTCGCGAAGCCAAGTCCGGTCAGTTACGAGAGGCTTGGATGATAGAGTTTCATAGTACTCTATTGGACTCGAGGGATCGCCGATGGAGGTATTCCAAGAATAAGAATGACAACCACTCTTCACCCTGCCCCCGGGAACATTATATTTCGTCACGACACTCGATGACGGCAGAATTTCGTTATCTATAGATGTGCCTGAAAGCACCGAGGGATCTCGGGTTTGATGATCCAATTGCGAAAGCTGACGACCAGAGAAATACGAGCCACTGCGTCGGAGACCGAGCCTCGGAGCTTGGAATACATTTCGTGCGATGAATTGTAATGACTTGCCCGGGATGGGCATCTTGCAACAAGCGGGCTATCCAACTGTAAGAGCAACGGAGCTGGAGTTGCAGAGTTAGTTAGGTATAAGAGCTATATATACTAGAGCTTGTGTCTAAGCATATCGCGCGAGCCGTGAAAGCGATTCGCCCTAAGAATAGAAACAGAACACTTGATACATAGAACAGATCGAGAAAGTATCATGCGTGATAAAGAAGTCGAAAGAATAATTGAAGAAGCTCACTCGGGCGCACGGAATCAGCCACAATTCCAGCTACAGTAGGTAGGTACCTATACCCAATAATCAACTATGCATACCTAATTGGGCAGAAAGCTGGAGTTACCTAGGTAGGGAGGTAGCGCTTAGTACTTTTTATCTTATCTCTATCGGTGCTAAAGTGGGACAATAGCGGGGCTAATTCAACTATAAGCCAACTTTTTTCATAACTGGCTGTTACAGTGGACTTGGCTTTCACGCAACCAAGCCATACAAAGTGCCCGTCGACATTGACAGCCTCCTCAACCTAGACGAAGATATGGCTGCCGCACCGACAAAGAAAAGGAGCCACGCTGACTCTGTAGCGGCTGGCAAGCTGCAGAGACCGAAGAAGAAACAGAAGAAAGTCCCCCAATACCATAGCGATTCCGAGGAAGACCTTGACAATGCTATTGTCGGTGATATAATGTCGCTGTCGGGCTCGGAGATACACTCTGAATCAGATGATCATACTAGTGCCCTGGAACGTTCGAGGATAAAAAACGGGAGTAACTCTACAAGGAGCGCGGGCAAAGACGAGCTTGACAGCCAACATGGTGTTGGCGCCGAGAGCGGCGACGACAACGACGATGGCGATCTCGATGATGAAGAGGATGGAGAAGAAGAAGAGGACGCCTTCACAAACTCGGAGGATGAAACGTTAAATACTGCGTCAAAACGGCCGAAATCTAAACGCAACGACCCCAACGCCTTTGCTACCTCATTACAAAAGATTCTCGCTACGGTAAGTCGGCAGCTCTGCCCACACGCCGATGGCTTTCTACTTACAATCCCCCTCTAGAAACTTTCCAATTCTAAAAAGTCGGACGCCATTCTGTCTCGCAGTGTCGAGGCGCAAAAGGCCAGCCGAGAGATTGTCGATGCAACACTTGAGGCGAAAGCACGGAAACTCCTGTATGTCATGACTCCAACCGTCACATTCCCTGTACATCCCGCAAGACCGAAATGCTGACCAACACACAGTCGGGATCAGAAATTAGTGGTGTTAGAAAAAGGTAGAGTCAAGGATGTTTTGACTGGAGATAACAACGAAGAGACATCAACCGGAGAGATCATGCAGACTGAGCGACGCTTACGCAAGACGGCCCACCGTGGCGTGGTTATGCTATTCAGGGCTGTACGCGAGGCACAGGAGAGGGCTATCGAGGCGGATAGGGGTGCAAGAAAGGAAGGCATCATCGGATCCCAACAACGGCAGGATAAGGTCAACGAGATGAGCCGGCAGGGCTTCTTAGACTTGATCGCCGGGGCAGGCGGAAATCTCAATAAGGATGGGATAGAAGAAGCATAAAGTTACATGTGGCTTGAGCCACGAGCCATGTGATGAGTTGAGTCTATCGTAGCTCATATTCGCATCAACCGAAGTTCTTCTGTTATACACGCTTTATACATATTCCCGTTGTCCAAGACAGCCGCTATGCCTCGGACCATGTACTGGGACACAAACCACAGATCCCAGAGAAAGGGCTGCGTAATTCTACCGATTGAATCTGTATTATTTCGTCATTGTTTCGGGGTAAAGTCGCTTGCTTGCAGATTCCTCGTCATGGATGGTAGCTTCACCCTCAGACCGTCCAGTTCCTTCATCATGACGACCTGGCAGCCCAGGCGACTTGTCTCGGTCAGGCCAAAAGCAAGGTCGAGCATGTCGTTTTCATCGTCTTCGGGTTCGGGCATCTTGTCGTAGTAGTCCTCCCCGAGGACGATAACGTGGCAAGTCGAGCAAGCACAAGAACCACCGCATGCGCCCTCCATCTCCAAGTCGTTCGCCTGCGCAATGTCCAGCAAGTTATCGCCCGCCGATACGGCAATCTTGTGTTCCTTCTCTTCCTTGTCGATAAAAGTAACGTATAGCCTAGAAGCAATCGTCAGCCCGTCGGTGGTGCAGAAGGGCGTTAGAGGTTAGCCCTACGCCTCCCCAGGTTTTGGCGGCGTTATGTGTCCATGCTGTTGTATCCGAGATGTGCTAAACCGTCTGATAGTCGAACTCGAAAAGGCGGCGAGATTACGAGGGGAGCTTATTATCCCGCGACTTGTCGTTGTTGCGCTGAAGTTGCGTTGCCGCGAAGCTAACGGATAAGTGTTTTGGAGACTGCGTAGCCCCACAGGCAAAATCCTAGAAGCCGCCGACATCTCCGGTCTATAGAGGTCGCCGCGGTACGACGATTTCAGACGTACAAGGGCGACGGGTGGAGGAGAGGGAGAACTTGGATATAGAATTGGGCAAGCTTAGACCTGAATGTTACGGGTTAGTTCAAACGCAATTGTTAAGTAGGCTGTACTGGTGAAACCTAACTAGATAACAATTACCTGTAGTTGCGCCGATCAATTGTTGGAGTTGGCAAACTCACATGCATATGCGTGTATAGGAGATGACAAACCAACAATGTGAAGTGAAGCAAAAAAAAAAAATGATTGCGATACAGCAGCCTACCGGGGTAGTTAGCTCGGATAGGGTCGGGCATCTATGTCATTAAACCGATGACTATTGAGCTTAACTCCGAACTTATACATTCTACACCAAGTTACCTACCCCTCCAATACTTATCAGTGCGAAGCTCGGACAAGCGCGAGCCCACCGATAAGATATGGATGACGTGCAAGTTCTCCTATCAGCGCTCAACCCACTATCAACCCACTATCAACGAACGGTATACTGCATGGATGATTTTATTCTTGTCATGCAAGGTCCCAACCCCCCATTGCGCTTCATCCACAGCCTTCACCGCCACCATCAATCTCACGGCTTTCAGCTTTTCGTCCACAACCACCAGAGAATGCATGGTCGAGACACATTCTGATAAAATGGCTTCGACGGGAGATGGTGTGAACCCTCTCCGACCTTATTACATCCCCCCGCGGATTGGGGAACAGACCGGATCACTTCCCCGAGCCAATCCTTTCTCCAGCTCGAGTACGTCAAATGCGGCGGCGCCGGCATCAGCCAAGTACGCGTCAAAAGCACGCGATATCTTCCCCGACATCGACTACAAGGACCACCTCGATGATCTTTCTCCGTCCACTATTGAGTCGATAAAGCAGTTCATCGACGAGCTCCTATGGAAGTATACGTCGGTGCTCATGGCTCAGCCTTTCGAGGTAGCCACCACGATCCTTCAAGTGAGAGTCCAGGACGATCTAGGCGGGTTACATGCGCCGCCGGTCGAGGCCGCAAGGCCGACAATTGCCAGCCCGACCATCGACAGCCCGAGTCACTCTATATGGGGCGAGGTATGATATGCGGCGACAGTCGAGTTTCATTCCGAGACGCCGGGGCTGACGATACTCTAGCATCTCGATTCAGACTCGGACCCCGATGAACCTGCGTATTTCACGTCCAGCGCTCCATATACACCCACACCGACCGCACGCTCACGGCGGAGGGGAGAGTCCTCGCCCCCCCTAGAATCACCCAAAACCGGCTCAAAGACTGCCCTCCCCCCTCATCAGCTCGTGTTACGCCGCCCCGACTCAATTATCGACGTCATATCACAACTCTGGTCCAAGGAATCAGTATGGGGCGTGTGGAAAGGCACCAACGCGACATTTCTATACTCTATACTTCATTCTCTGTTAGAGAACTGGGGACGGAGTCTACTCAGCGCACTACTTAATGTGCCTGATTTGGGGGTCAAGGATGACGTTGATCGGTTGGTGGACATTGCGTCCCCCTATCCTTGGGCATCACTGTGTGTTGCCGCGGCAGCTGCGGTTACCACTGGTCTCATTCTCGCTCCCCTCGACCTTATCCGAACACGGCTAATAGTAACCTCGACGTCACGCGCGCCCAGGCGTACACTGGCCAGCTTGCGAGCTTTGCCCTCCTGGGTCTGCCACCCGATGCTCATTGCTCCGACTGTCTTCCACTCTCTCGTCAACCCAATTCTGACACTCTCCACACCCCTCGTTCTGCGCTCGCAATTTCTTATCGACCGTGAACTGTCGCCCACCACATTCTCTATTGTCAAATTCTGTACATCGTGTGCGTCCTTATTTGTCAAGCTACCTCTTGAAACTGTTTTACGTCGAGGTCAGATGGCGGTATTAGCCGAGACCACATACCTACAAGCCCTCGATAACAAAAGCACGATGGAGACAATCGTGCAGCCGGGTCCCTATGACGGCATAGTAGGGACTATGTATACGATTATTTCAGAGGAAGGTTCCAGACCTGTACCTGTGCCAACTAAGAGTCCGCAACGATCAAGGAAGAGTAAGGCCAAAATAACCCAGGTTGTTTACGAAAAGGGTCAAGGCTTAAATGGTCTTTGGCGCGGGTGGAATGTGAGCTGCTGGGGGTTAATCGGTCTATGGACCGCCAGCGTAGCCGGAGGTGGGGGCGAAGGAGAATTCTGAAGCGAATATGGACCAAAAGTGATTGGCGCCGCGTTGCAGGCGCTTTTAAGGGGACTGGGTTATGATAAATATACCCCTAAAAGACGTCTCTTTTGGTGGCACGATTGATTTTGTGTGGTTGTAAAGCGCTTATGAGCTATGGCATGATATCCCTTATCACTTATTGTATGAACATACTGACTCACCGAATACAAAACATGAAATGAACCTGGTATATATGTACTGTGGCAGTCTTCGAGGTCGTCGTTGACGTCTTAATAGCGCCGTAGATCGTGATCGACCAATATGATCGAGGTATATGATCATCATGGCTGGTCATATCATGTATGCCTGTCTGCAGTCAACCCCTCAGCCGGCTTGCAGGGAGATGACGCATTGTTCATCAACTTGAAGCTGGTCTCACATCCTATGGACGACAAACATATCTCGCTTAGCGTAGGATGAATATCAATGATTCGCAATTGACGCTGGGGGTCGTTCCCACTTATGATGAGATGAAACAGGTGGATATCCGAAGTGACAGGGCTATGGGCAGAGAGCGCCTTGAAATACTGAGCCACTGCTTTCTTTCTTTTTTCTCGCTTCATCTAAGACGGGTCATTCCGAAATAATTCGTCATCAACTTGGCCAACTCATTGACCCAGTATCAGAAATTGTTGAAAAGTCCAAGCGAGAGTTTTTGAATATAGGTATTCAAGCGTTGATCTGACATCCACTCATAGTACAACACGGAAAAGTATTCTCTAAGTGTGCCTCGTTTCACGTGAGTTCTTTAACCTCGAACCAGATTTAATCCGCTAGAGAATACGTCATTGCAAGGACACGTGGGAAGAAGAAAAGATCGTTATGAAGAACAACATCGTCCACGCTAATGTACTCCAGGTAAGGTCAAAGCTACAGGGCTATCGTTTTTCTAAGCGCCCTCTGGGATATCCCACGAATCGCCATACGTATAGTCGGCCGATGTGGACTTACACCCCTAGACCCGAAACAACGGACCCCAGCCCCTTGCAGCCCTCCCCACTCGCGCCGAGCCAGGCCGGGATATCGAGACGGATATTCTGCGGCTCCTGGAGGGTATTCCCCAGTGAAGACTGAAAACTTCATCACAGCCCCTATAATCTCGTACGCTCAAGACCCAGGAACCGGGTCTGAGCGGTGTGCAGAGGTATGCGCACCGCCTGGAAAGTCGATCCGACTTCCCGGTTCTCTGCCTTGGTCCTGTGCGATAATGTGGCGTTTGGATCCCAACAACGGCGTAAAGGTTACTAGTTCGGCGGTTGTAAGTTTGTGCTATATCTGGTTTGGGCGTATTCCCGCCACCAGTTTCTCATTTATCAATACAATGCTATCCAAGATATTGCTATAAAGCACCTGCTAAGTAGACTAGATTTTCTTGGTACTATTTTCTGAATTAAGAACATTCCCAGCCGTTGTACTACCGGTAGCTCACCGTAATGTGGTTCGATAGTTATACCATATACCCCTGGTAAGAACATATACCGATGCTCAGGACTACGACGCCACCCTTGAGTGGTCTGTCGTCAATAATGTCTCCATCTGATGAACTTTGCGGAAGAGCCTCACATGGCGCCGCTGACCATTGGTGGACCATTTCACTACGTATGTATTATATTTCAGGGGTAAGACGACAAGCATACGCAAGCGCGAGCCGTGAGCCGCCAGTCAGCGATACTACGCTGAATAGAAGTATATATGATGAGGCAATCCTCCTACCATGGGCACTCTCCGTCTTCTCACCACCGCCAAATATTGGTTTCTCGAAGTCGAGCTTCTTTCTTTCTCACAATTCCATTCGTTCTACAGTCCCTCATTACTGCCGTTCTTTCATCCTCCTGGTGAGAATACATCTCTGAATCTCGACCGATTCCGACTCTTTTCTCATTGTCACACACTCTCTGAATATCTACAAGTTTTGACACTTACTGAGCACCTTGTCATACAACTTTTTAACCACCCTCATCACAAATAACCAACAACATGAACAACATCCGATCATTGTCCCTCGCAGCCTTGACTGCCGCCACCGGCGTCGCGGCCCACGGCCATGTCTCCAACATTGTCATCAATGGCGTTTACTACCAGGGTTACGATCCAACCGTGTTCCCCTACGAGACCGACCCGCCCACGGTCGTAGGGTGGACTGCAAGCGACACCGACAACGGCTTTGTGGACCCGTCGACATACAGTAGCGGCGATATAGTGTGCCACAAGTCGGCCACGAACGCCGGCGGGCACGTGCAGATCACCGCGGGTGACAGCATCTCGGTGCAGTGGAACACGTGGCCGGACTCGCACAAGGGCCCGATGCTCGACTACCTGGCGGCGTGCAATGGCGATTGCGAGAGCGTGGACAAGACGACGCTCGAGTTCTTCAAGATTGATGAGGCAGGTATCCTGGACGACACCTCGGCACCTGGGACGTGGGCGTCGGACGTCATGATTGGCAACAACAACACCTGGCTCGTGCAGATCCCGGCGACACTGAAGGCCGGCAACTACGTCCTGCGCCATGAGACGATCGCGTTGCACTCGGCCGGCTCGGAGAATGGGGCCCAGAATTACCCGCAATGCTTCAACCTTGAGGTGACTGGTGATGGCACTGACGTCCCTGATGGCGTCCTCGCTACGGAGTTGTATAGTTCAACTGACCCCGGCATCGAGGTCAATATTTACGTTACGGGTCTCGATTACACTATACCCGGCCCCACGCTCATCTCGGGCGTGTCTAGCACCGTCGAGCAGAGCAGCTCTGCCGTCACGGCTACGGCGAACGCAACTGTTGGGAGTGGCTCGGCTGCTGATACCACCACTGCTGCCGCCACCACCACGGCCGTGGACACAACGACGGCAGCAGGAACCACCACATCTACCAATGCAGCTGCTACCTCTTCATCGAGTGTAGCCGCCTCCACCTTGTCATCTAGCGTTGCCGTCTCCTCATCCTCATCTCCTAGCGCAGCCACTTCCCCCGCTGCGCAAACCTCCACAACCCTCATCACCTCAACACGCGCCGCCTCATCATCGACTACAGCGGCACCTACATCCGTGACCCCGAGCACGACGATCGCTACAACTGCGACAAACACGCAGACAGGGGATAGCACGGCCCAGACCCTCTATGGACAGTGTGGGGGGTCTAACTGGACCGGTCCGACTACCTGTGCCGAAGGCAGCTGCACGCAATACAACGACTATTACTCACAGTGTGTCGCTGAGTCTGATGCTGTTGCAATCACTGCCGCGGGGAACTGCCCTAGTGCTTCTAAGTAGGGGGAAATCAGGGGTTCTAACTCTTGGGTGAAGTAAGGTGGAGGGTGAAAGGCGAAGAAGTAACTTAGAGGGGGGCCGAAGGTTAATTGAAGAGAGTTCTTTGAGGTTTGAAAGGTGGGCGGGAAGTATCTTTCTGTTTTCTTGATATATTTATATATATTTTCCAACATATAGCCGTTGGCTGACCTTTCACAGCCAGTAACGAGAAACTGCGCAACGACTTTGTCAAAATAGTTGTAACAAACCGTTAGTCTGTAAGGGCGTTAGTACTCGAAGCTCCACGTATTGGATCGTGCCTAGGGTGCGAACGTTGTACGGTCGGGTCGTAACTAAGTGGTCGTCAAGAGATTCCTCTCACACAGCTATTCCAAGAAGTCGCTGTATGCTTAGATTGAATTGTGAAGTAAGAACTATACTAATTACAAAGGAAACGTCTTGTCATTATATAGACCGTTTCTTCCTTCACTATTCCCTTGTGCTCTGTCTGCTCTGAGAGCACCTAGAGCGCCTGCTCTGTCTGCTCTGAGAGCATTGAGAGCGCCTCTGCTCTCAATCCCCACAGAGCCGCGTATCACGTGACCATACCTGTGCTGTGGCTTGTCTCCTGGTCCAGCCCAGTGCCCCTCATTGGGTCCCTTGGTCACCTTGGTCTCCCAACAGGTCGTCCTGCTGTTGGTTCGTAACAATAGTAGGTATATCAGCGTTGCATTCAGCTTGACTACATATGTAAGGTAGGTGGGAGAGCCTCATATATATACATGAACGGGATGTCCGTGCCCTTCGTACCCCTAAGTGTCTCAGTACATGATGTGACTACTCGACTTAGTTTACTTTCAACAAGAACATGCTGTTTATTAAAATACGTAGGGAAGAAAGGGAAGTTTAGAAGTAGATGGCCGAGCTAGGTCCCGGCTATATATAGGCCAGACCAGACCTATTCAGGTAGGCTTGACCTAGCCCGTAACAATAGTACAACATAGTACAACAACATAAAGAAAATATCGTGAATTATATTGAAAACAGGGGGCTGGTAATGCCGGTGGCTGGTACTTACGACCCACATACATTCACTATATATTAGAGAGGTATCTCCAACTCCACTGTAACTAGACTTACTCCTAAGATAATTAATCAACACTGTACACCTACATTCTCAACTAATTAGACTCTCAACGTCGCGTTTCCCACTGCCTTTCGCATACCCAACGATAACGATCTTGACTATCCCGCTACCACCAACACTGGACGTACAACAATTTCTCGAAAACTGGCTAGGAAACGTCCTCAAAATGTTCCTACTTGGCCCATCCAAGTCTTGGTGCTCCTCAAGAAGCGGCTTCATCACTGTTGTATTCTGCTGCCATCGGCGTCGGTGGGATTGCGCTTATAGTCGCGTCAACTGGTCAAGAAGCTCAAGAGCGTGGGCGAGAAAAGGACCAGAGAGAGAATGGACTTGGGTTTGATTCGTGATATGTGCCACCTCGGAGAGAACCCTTTATTAACGAGCAATGATCTATTTAAAGATGCGACCAAACGTTACAATATTGTTTACCATCGAAGATGCGTCGACAAGTTCCGAAGCCAGCTTCAAAGAGGAATGGCGGGGAGGATACCGAGGTGAAGAGGATGTTGGCCGAGAAGCAGGGGATGTCTGCCCGGCTTGGCAGACTTTGGTTTATCAAAGCAAAGATCTTCGGACTTCGAAAGTTCTGGCTTTCGGCTCCTGTGATCCGAAGCCACCACCTGCGTACGAGAGCTCTAGAGGGGAGGCGAGAGATGGAGGAGTAACCGGACGGGGAGCTTTCGAAATTTGTCGACGGAATCCCAATATCACCATTATACCCAGTAGTACAAGTAGTAGTACCCTTAGTGATATATTAAAGGTGACTGTGATGGCAATGAACTTATTCTCATCCATTTTAGAGATAGGCGAGGAGAGGCGATTTGCAAGATATAGAAAGTCAGAGAGATAATTATCTCTGGGCTTTCGAAGCAAGGGGGAGAAAGTAATAGTGTAATGCATGGTATATAAGCGTAGTATTCAGCTTTGCTAGATATATAAAGTAGGTAGGAGAGAGGTTTTACATATGGGTATATATATACCCGTATACTAGTACTTAATTCGATTGAAATTTAAAAGCAGAATGACCACATAGAGAAAATGGCCTGTGTTGGTTGTAGAAACACGATAGGCGGCCAACTTAGGTGTGGAAATAGCAATATAGTGCGACTAACACTATAGGCAGCAGTTCGTACACAGTAGCCACTGTCCTTTCTATAACCTAATACAAGGTCCTCGACCAACACCATAGGGACACTGTCCTAGTGGGGCCACCCCAGCCAAAGTTTACCGCATAGTGTAGATACCTAGGTACTTTGTGATAATAGTGGGTGAACCTGTCTTGTATTAAACTTGGACGATGGATAGATAGAGATCCATACTGTGGCTACCTAGGTACTGTGTACGGAGTGTTACCAATACATACCTCCTAGTGGGCTACGGTGGGTGACCCACTATGTTAGTGTACCTAAGCAAGGATATCTGGTTCTGGTTCTGGTATTGTGATCGATAGCAAGTGTCACATGTCACATGCCCCACACACCCACTATATGTAGCAGTCCGTACACAGTAGCCACAGTATGGATACTCCATCCATTCTACAACCAAATACAAGACTGTTCGCTTGGCACTACCGCAAATTGGTAGCTACCGATTGTTGCGATTCGGTTCTTTTCCCAGCTTAGCTTAACTAAGCTACTATTCCTACACCACCAGAGTCTCCCTAGAAGATTCCTATTCGGCTGAGAGGCTAAGACGGAAGGCTTCCCAACATAGGTGGAAGTCGGTCGTGTAGGCGCTTGCGCCTACGAAGCTTTTATCAACCAAATTCTCCTACTACGCCTCGTCTAAGAAGAACTCCCATACCTTAGATTGAGAGATTCCCGTCTACCCCATGTCAGAAAACCGCCTAGCCCGTCAATTACTACGCTTCCGTTTGACTGACCACCCTTATACCCAGCTAATTGGGCAGGACAACGTTCATTTCGCGGAAAGCCTCACTTAGGACGTCACCGACAAGGCTGATAGCCTCGAAGAGGATTACCCACTCGTTTGGGTTGAGTTAAAACATTAATTTGCCACCTTTCTCCGTTTTATTAGGGCTTATGAGTACTTTTTGTCTACTGCTGTTAGATTTAACGATATGCACACTAGACAGACTCCTATAGGTGTCGGATATAACGATTACCTCTATAGTCACGCTATCACAACGTACCATGGTGGTACGATGAGACCTACCACCTACGGGTTAAAAGAGGGAGCCAGAAGACAGAGGTTCTCGACAGACAGAAAAAATACACAGAAAATCATGACCTCAACGGGTTATTGGCTTAAATCTGACAACTGCAGGCACTTGTAACCACTAAGCCATCGGCGGGCCAAGTGGCATGCCAACCCGGTAATATGCGTGGGTAAAATTATATTAATTGTTATTTTTCTCCTCTCGTTTTTAAAAAATCGCTTATTATATATTTAAAAAGTATAGGTTAATGTTACCCACGGGTTATTAATGCACACGGGTTATTAACGCTTTTTTTTTCATTTTTTATAGGTTAACTTAAATAATTTAACCATAATATATATAATTTAATTAAATTAATTAAAAGGTTTTTTATTAAAGGTTTTTATATTTGCTTAATAAATTTGCGCGTTATTTTTAAGCTTTTTGCAAATATTATAGCGCTGTTAATTTATTTATATTTTTTTTGCTAAATAATTACTTTTAACTTTATTATTTAATTTAATTATTTTATTATTTTTAAATTTTTATAAAGCTTAAGCATTGCTTATTATAAAAAGTTTTTTAATTTATAGTTAACGTATTTTATATTTATCCCGGACATTTAATTACACCGGCTACCCCCGGTTATACCTAAAAGTTCATATATAAAAATAGTAATAACTTAGCGAAAAGTAAGCCTATAAATTAATAATTAATATATTTAAAATATTTATTTAAAAAGGAATTTAATTATAATTTTTATAAATTTACTACTATTTTATTTAATGCTATTTTAAAAACCACACTAAAATTTTAGCGTGGTTTAAGTGCACCTATAAATAAAATAATAGTAAATTTATAAAAAATACCATTAAATTCCTTTTTAAATAAAGATTTCAAATATATTAATTATTAATTTATAGGTTTACTTTTTATTAAGTTATTTAAAAAAAGGCAAGTAATACCTTATATAAAATTACCGGTGCTATATATATTATATAAATAGCCGGTTTAATTAAATATCCGGGTTAAGTAAAAAATGCGTTATTTATTTTTAGTTTTATAATGTTTGTTTAAAATATAATTAATTTTGTAACGTTTTTTGTTTTTTTAGCGTAAAAAAGCAACTTTATATATTAATTTTTGCATTATTTTTGCAAATAAATTAATAAAATTAAAAATTTTAATTAAAAAGCTTAAAAAATATTTTTTAACTTTAATTTTTAGCAAGGTTAATTGTTATTTAATTTTTTTAATAATAATAAATATTTTAAAAATTTAAAGTTTAAATAAAAGCTTAAAATTAAAAAAAATATTTTGATTATTTTTTAAATATTTAATATAAATATAACTTTTTTTGCATTTAAAAATATAAATTTAACTGTTTTAAAATTTAATTAAATGTTTTTTTAATAAAAGCAAATATAAATATATATAAAAGGCTAGCAAAAAAGTTTAGCTTTTTAATATAAATTTAATAGCATTATATTAAACCTTTAATATATTAATTATATTTTTATTATAATATATTAAAAAAAAATAAATTAAAATGCTAAAGTTTATATAATAAATAAATAAGCATATAAAATATAATAATGTTATTAAATTAGCAATATTTTTTAAATTTTATTAAAAAATAGCTTTTATAATTATTAAAAATTAAAAATAATAACTATTTTTTTTTTAGTTTTAAATATATTTATTAAAATGTTTTATTTATTTAACGTTTATTTTATTATTAATTTAGCTATTATTTAAAAAATTTATAACTTAATTTAATAATAATATAATATTGTAATATTATAATATAAAATAAACTTTGTTTAAAAAAATAATATATTATAACATTGCTTAACTTTAAAAATTAATAGTTTTGTTTATAATAATTTATTTTTTGCTTTTAAGCTTAATTTCTTTAAATTGCTTAATGTGGTTTACTAGTGGGCCGGATATATTACCTAACCGGACACTTTTACCACTTTTTACTGCTTTAAAATAAAATAACTTAACTATGCTACCTTTAATTAATTTAAATTAATCGCTATTTAACTTGCTGCTTAATTTTATAATAATTTTGCAAGTTTTTAAATTATGACCTGCTTTACCGCAATTTTTACAATGCTTATTGCTTATTGCTTTTTGTTTTAATAAACCCTTATTTTTCCTTTTATTAGTTGCTAAACATTTACCTTTATTTTTCTCGTTTTATAGCGCTTGGGATTTCTTAATAGTAAGGGCACTTCTAAGCTGTACTTAGGACTTTTTAGCTTTTTAACGTTTTGCTAGCGTTTAATTAGCCTTTTGAAAAATGTGAAGCTTTTTTTGCATAAAGGTTATTTAATGTGCTATAACCTGCATACCTTTCGCTATTTGGTTTATAGCTTCTAAAATTGGTGTTAAAGAGCCTTTTTAATAGGTAGAGATCTTACTTTTAATAAAAGTAGAGTGCCGGACTATTTGTTAAGAGTTTGAGGGTGTTTAGGGGTTGTAGGTACTGGCCGTCCCCGGCCGCGACGGGCCTGGGGTAGGCGTTTGTAGACGTACGTCAAGCTTTTTAATTACTTCGTCCGGGTTATGAGGTACTAAACTAGCTGCTTTAAATCCGGATTTAATATTTTTTTCTTTAAAAATAGCAAAGTACGCGGCCTTAAATGCTATAAAAAACTCAGGCTTAGTTATGTGGTTTATTAATGCTTTGATAAATTGTTTGATTTTCTTAAAATAAGCACATTTTAAAAGCAAATAAAGTGCTATATTTAAAGGCTGAAAAAGATGGGATAAGTGAAAAGGCATACTAAGCGTGATAATATTATTATTTTTGCAGTATACCTTAAATTTAGCCGAGATATAGCTTTTGTAGCTATTAAAAACTAAAAGGCGGTATAAACCTTTTATACGCATTCTGGTATGTTTATTAAAGTGTTTAACCTAGTTTAGGCCTGTTTTGTTATTTGTTTAGCCGTTAGGAGTTGGTTTGATCACCTAGTTAAGTGGCAAGCCGCTTTTGCGCGACCAGTTTGCAAGGTGATATTAGCCCAAAACGATTAAAAAAGACGGGATGTACCAGCTTTTTAAATTAATGCATTCAATAGCCGTTGCCCATTTCCGATTGCCAAGCTAAACTAATTTCGCCTTTTTACGCCTATCGGCGCGTGTAACAACAAGTGTTAAGCCGATAACTCTTATTATAAAGCCAGTTTTGTTAAAATTATAAATATCTTTATTTTAAATGCCGTATTTAGCCTTCATATTTGCAACTAGGCCAAACCACCTAGAAATAACATTTGGGTCTTTATAAAAGGCTTTTTAATAATTATATTTTTAATTTATTTTTGTTTTTAAGTCTGGGTTACGGTCGATAAATCGCCTAACCCAGTGCTTGCCGACAGGTTTGCCGCCGCGCAACTGCAACAGAAAATTGGCCATATCTTTTACACTAACAATCTTAAAAGGCATCCCTCGGGTATCTAAGTCAATTATATACTTGCAAAGTACCTCCTTTTTAATTAGGTTTAATTTGTAATGTAAAGGCTGGATATTACGTCGGGGTTAAGCGCCGTTAATTCAGTCGCTAAAAGTAAATAGTAGGATATTGTAAAGCTTTGCAGCAGCTTTTTGGCTAATTTTATTTGGTCCGCTTTGTGTTGCTTAAATTGCTAAAGCGATTTAACTTTCTTAAAATTAATTTAGCATTGTGGTTGTGGAATTATTATGCATTAAAGTTATATTATAAAAAGAGATAAAAAAAGTGTCCGGTTAGGTGATATGTTTGGCCCACTAGTAAACCACGTTATTTAAATTTAATAAGTTTTTTATATTAAATTAAATTAAACTACAAGCTTTTTATAATAAAAAAGTTTAAAAACTATTTTTATAACATTAATAAACTTTATTTTAAATAAATTATTATTAGTTTATTTATTTTTGTTAATTTTTTAACCCTGATTTATATATAATAACATATAAAAGCTTAGCTATAAATTATTTTAAATAACTGTTTTTTATTATATTAAAGCCATTACACTTTATTGCACGCTTTTTTTTAAAGCGTATTTAATAATAATTATGTTTTATAAAGCTTTTTTAGTAATTTAAAAATATTGCTAGCTATATATAATAATATAACTAATATATATTAAGCATATTAATAAACTTATTATAAGCTATACTTTTTAAAGCAAAAACTATAATTTAATTAACTTTTAATAATATTTATTTATTAATTTTTTATAAAATGTTAAACAAATTAAAAAAATAACATTGTTTAATTTTTAATTAGCATAATTTATAATTAAAATTATAATAATATTTAATTGTTTTTAATTTTTTAATTTTTATTTTTAATTAATGAAAACATTTTTAGCAAATGTTTTTACAATAATTAAGTTTTAATAAATCTAAAAACTTTACCTTTAATAATTAAATATTAATGCTTTTAATTATTTTTATTAATTATTATAGCAGTTTTAAAAACTAATAAAATAAAACCATACATTTTATTTTATTATTTTATATTAATGTATTTAAGCATAGGTTTGTTTTAAACACTTTAATTTTTTTATAATAAAAGTTTTAGTTTTTTACCACAGCTAGTAAAAAACATAAGGCTTTTTAAAGGGAAAAGCTTAGCTAAATTAATGTATATAATAAAGCAAACCAGCTAGCTAGGCTTAAAGTTTAACTATAAGATTTTTAACAGCAATAATTTTAATATACACTATTAAAAGTAAAATTACCGCGGCTGCTAGCACTAAATTTACATTTTAATTATTTTTCGTTAAAAAATTTAAATTATATTCATTTTAATTATAAAACTTAAAAAAGCTTTATATTAATATTTATTATTGTTACCTTTTTATATTAAAATTAGGTAATTTATGCGTTTATTGCTTTTTTTAAATATAATAGCCGTTTTTTAAGCTTTTTTTCCAAGGTTAAGCCCTAATTTTTTATTATTTATTAAAATTATAACAAGCTAAAACCCTGCTATTAAAAATTAATAAGGCAAAGATTTAAATAAACTATTGCCGGCGTAAAGCTATATAATTTAAAAAGTTATTATAAATCACTTATAAGCTTTAAAAAGTATTAGTTTTTAATTTAATAAATATATCCCTTTATAAATTAAGATTTTTAACATATATTAGCTTTAAAATTACCACGGTTATTTAAATAATAAAATATTATTAAATAAACAATAATTAATTTAATAAGCTATTTATAGTTTTGCCGTATAATTATTTATATTTAAATATATATAATTTAATTTTTAAAAAAACTATATAATTATTAGTAAAATTAACTAAATAATTATTAAACGCTAAGGTTAATTAATTAACTTTACAGCTAAAAAAATTAATTATAATTAAGCTGCTAAATTAAAACGCTTAAAATAATATAATAATAATAAAAACAAGGCTTAAATTTGCTAATTAACCTTTATTAAAAGCTAACACCTAGTAGCAATAGCATAATAATTAAAGCAAAACTTATTACATTATATTACTTTTTATTTTTCCTTTTTAAATTCCTTAAAACATTAGTTCGCTATATATATTATAAGCTTAAAAGCTATTAATAATAAAACTTAAGTTAATAATTGTAAAAAAATAACTACTAAATAAATATTTTTTGTTATTTTATATTAATTTTAGCTAAAAAACTAGCTATATATAAAGTTTAAACAAAAGTTAACAAAGCAAAAACTGCTTAAAAGCTATTATATATTTTAAATAAAACGTTATAAATAACACTTTTAAAAAAAAAAATTTAATAAAGCTTAAATAATAATAAATAATATTTTTAAAAAATAAACAATCTTTATAAACATTTTATCAATATAAATTATTAAAGTTTAAATATTTTACTATATAAATAAATATATAAACGCTTTAAAACGCTATAGCTTATGTAATAATACATTTAATATTTAAAAAATAATAATAACGTGGTTTATAAACAAGCGACGCATTTAAGCAAGCGACGCACTTTTTTTATACTATTAGGTTTAATTATTAATAACTTTACAACTAAAGTAGTTATAATTAAAAATTAATCAGATTTTAATTTATTATTTGTTTTTATTTCTTTATTATAAGTTTTAGCATTGTAGCTGGTTTTGCCGCACCGTTTACATCGTTGCTGGCGTAGCAAATTTGATTTATTACCACTACAATCTTTTAACGTTTACAACCGTACTAAGTTTTGCGCATCCCTTTAGGCAATTAAATTAGTTGCACCTTTTATAATAAAACTATATTTATTTTGTAAACACTTTTTTTTGCCTTTTTAGCGCTTGCTTAGTGCTTTATTTGCTTTGCAAAGCTTTCGGTTTTTATTGCTTATAAAAATTAATTAATCCGTTAACATTTAATTTAACTTTGCAAGCTAGTTAACAGCGTTTAAAATTAGCTTTAAAAAGCTTTTTTAATAACTAAAAATTTAACTTTTAATAAAAATTAACTGCGCGGTTGTTTTTTTAGCAGTTTTTAGCGTTCGAGAAACCTAAAGGTTAAATAGCTTAATAGTGTTGTGAATTAGCGTTAGTAATTATAATTGCAAATTTAGCTTTAAAATCACAGCTTGCAGATCGTAGGGCATTAATTTTAACCTTTAAAAACCTTTTAAAATATTTGATTTTATAAAAGTAACAAGGTAGGCTTTTTTAAACGCGATAAGAAATTTGGGCTTAGTAATATAGTTAACATATAACTTAATAAATTTATTAATTTAGCAACTATACGCCTGCTTTAAAACATTATAAAGCTTAATATTAAGTGGTTAAATTAAATGCAATAAGTAAAAAAGCAGAGAAATAGTTATAATGTTTTGTTTTTTGCAATACTTTTTAAACTTAGCTAATATATAATTTTTATGTTAGTTTAACAATAATAATCGATATATGATTTTTTATAACAATTAAATATGTTTATTAAAATATTTTACTTATTTTAATTTTATATTATTATTTGTTTATTTATGAAAACTAATATTAACTATTTAATTAGTTAAAAGGTTAATGTTTTTATATTAATGCTAAAGATAAAAAACGCCTTAAAAAATAAAATACGGCGGGATAAATAAACTACGCAAATTAATAACACAAATTGCTATTAATTATTTTTTATTACTAAGCTGCACTGGTTTACGCTTTTTACGTTAATCGGCGCGTATAATAATTATATATGCGCAAATTTGGCTTATTATAAACCTAGTCTCGTTAAAATTCCAAACATTATTATTGTAAATGCTATATTGCGTTTTTACGCATATATAACACTTAAACCACGTACCAATAATCTTTAAATCTTCGCACAATGCTTTTTAATAATCGTAAAAACGCATAAACCGCATTTAAAGCTTTTTATAACAATTAACAAAATTATAAGCCTAGTGCTTGCTAACTAAAGGTACGCTACGCAAATCGCAGAAAAAATCGGCTATATTTTTTATAATAGCATAAATAAGAAAATATTCTCGTTTATTTAAATTAAGTATATATTTTAAAAAAAACATCCTTTTTAATTAAATTAAGTTTATATATATTAGCGCAAGTTTTATCTCGTATAGTGCAACCGTTTATTTTATAACGTACAATACTTTTAAAAAGTTAATAAATTTTATAAGCGCATTAAATGCTAATTTTTTAACAAAAATTAATAGCTTAAATAGCAAAAAATATTTTAGCTTTTTTAGTTTTATTTAACATTGTATTATTAAAGAATTATTACGTAACAAAGTTAAACCGACGCGTTTATAAAAAAAATGCGTCGCTTGCTTAAATGCGTCGCTTGCTTATAAACCACGTTAAGTTATAAAAGTAATAGGTATTTTACCATGCGTAAACATTAAACTGTTTTTAAAATATTGCTATTAATTAAATTATTATTATTAATTGCTAATAATAATAAATATTTTGCTATATATAAGCGTTAAGCTTTTTTTATAATATTATTATTAATTATTAAACATTAAAAAAATTAACGCTATTGTTTAAATTTATATTCAAGCCGTTTTGCTTTTTTATATATTTATTAACTTTATTTAGGTTTAAAACATAGCTTAAAAAGCTTTTGTATGAATAAACTAATTTTAAAAAAAAAATTATATAAAAAAAATGTTAAAATAACTTATAAAACGCAATTTTAAATAAATTAAAAAAAAATTAAAAATTTAACTTAAAAAAATTTCAATTTATTTTTTTTATATAAAACTATTTTATTTATTACATTTGTTATAATTTATTTATTAAATAATTACCATTATTTTTTAAGCTATTATTATTATTTATTAATATTGTTATAATTATTATTTAAGCTTTTAAATTAAAATCTTTATAAAAGGTATTTTTATAAAGTTTAACACTTTAAAAAGGTTTTAGCTTTAAGCAAAAAAATTAATTTTATAACTTTATTTTTTTTGTAGCTATTAGTTTTATATAAGTGCATTTAAAATTAAACAATATATAATTTAATTTTTTTTAAATAGTTTTAAATATATTATATTAAGGCTTTATTTTATAAAGTTATAACAATTATAATAAAAAAGGTTTAATAAGCAATCCTATTAAAAAACATTATATAACCTTATTATTACTTAACGCTTATAAAGTAGCTTTTTTTAAATTTTAATTTAGCAAAATCTTTGTTAATTTTTTACGTTTGCTTGTTTATTTGTTTATTTTAATTATAGCTGCTTACTTTGCTTTTTTAAATAAACGTTTTAAAATTTAAACATTAAAAAAAAATCCATTATTATTTACCACTTATTAACACCGCTATAATTATTATTTAAGCTTTTTAAATTAAAACTTTTATAAAAAGTTTTTTTGCAAAGTTTAACACTTTAAAAAAAGTCTTAGCTTTAAGCGGAAAAATTGATTTTATAATTTTATTTTCTTTATAAGCACCGGTTTTACATAAATGCACTTAAAGCTAAACAGTGCATAATTTAATTTTTTTTTAAATAATTTTAAGTGTACTATATTAAAGCCTTGTTTTATAAAGTTATAGCAATTGTAGCAAAAAAGGTTTAATAAGCAATAATATTAAAAAAGGTTATATAATTACATTATAGCTATATAGCAAGCTTATAATAATAATTTTACCGTATATAATAACTTTATATAAATATAATTAAAAATAATTAATATATTATAAAAAAGGCTTTTTAATAATATTATTATTAATATAATAAATGAAATATAATTATAATTTATTTATAAAGTTAAAATTTTTTTATGAAAATATTTTAACATATATTAATTAATTAAGCAAATATAATAAAAACGTAAATAAACTTAACTTATTTTTACATATTTTACTTTATTTAAAAGCTTAAAAAACAACTATTTAATAGTTTTAGCTTAAAATTATATAAAAATGAAATAAAAAAAATAATTAAAATATATTATTTATTATAAAATAAATGCTTTTAAATTTCTAAAAATATATTATTATTATTTTTTTATTATAATTGTTATAATATATATATGACATTTATTATATTATGTTTAACCTTTTAAGCTAGTTTAGCATAGCTGCAAGTTATAAAACATTTATTATATACATTGTTTTTTATTTTATAAATAAAAGCTATTTTATAGCATTTATTTAAAAAACATTCAAGTTGTAATTTTTTTAAATATCACTTTTTATATAGCTTATTTTATACACCGCTATTTTATATATATTTAAATATATTATAAGGTAAGCTATTTTTTATTTAAGCTGTTTAGCATTTTCTTTTTTTTTTCTTTATTATATAATTGCTTAAAAAATTATTGCTTTTTTATAATAATTAAGCCACTTTATAAAAAATAATGCTTTTTATTAAGGTTATTTTATAATTATATTAAAAGCTTTTTAAGTTTATAATATAAATTATATTTACTTTTATAACCGTTTTTATAACTAGTAAAACATTAAGCCACAAAGGTAAATAACCTTTTTTATATTTTTACCTGTTTTATTTAACTTTAAAATATAGCTTAAAAAGCTTTTGTGTAAATAAGCTAATTTAAAAAAAAAACTTAACATTTATTTATTCGGTAAAACTTATTTTAATAACAATTAATTTAATGGTTTTTCGGGCAGCATGTTTTATAATAGTTATTTTACATTTAATTAACTTTATAATCTCTTAAGTAACGCTTTTTAGTACGCTATAAAGATAACATATATTATTTGCTAAATTATTTATATTATAATAATTTATTATTTATTACGTTTATTATATTATTAATGTATTTAGCGCGTTTATTTTATATTTTATTATTTTAATTTTTTATTAGGTAAGGTTTTTTATATATAAATTTGCTTATTATAAGCTTGGCTTAGCTTATTTAAAAAACAAAAGCTATAAAAACTTTACTTTTATTAAAGCTTTTTATATATTTATTATAACAGCTAACGTGTTTTATTATCAAGTGATAAATATCATTAAGTGACAAAAGTCTTAAGTTTTTCTACCTTTTATTATTTAAACTTTATTTTCTCTACCTATAACAATAAACCATGCGTTAAAAAAAGCTAGGTTATTAACTGCTGTTAGCGCTTTTAAACGCGACCCTTACATTTTTATTTACAAGCTTGCGAAAATGTATAGCGTTCTCGACAAGACCCTCCGCTGCAAAATCGCCGGTGTTGCGCCCCAGCGCAGCAGCAAAGATATAAAGTCGAAATTAACCGACTCTAAAGAGCAAGCAATTATACAGTTTATAATTTACCTAGATTTGAAAGCGTTTCTCCCCCGGGTGTGTTATGTTTAAGATATGGCCGACCGACTATTGGCTGAGCGGGATAGCCAACCTGTCGAAAAGTGCTAGACAACGCGCTTTATAAACTGTACACCAGCCTTTTAAACGCGTTTAAACTGTTAAATCGACTATAGCCAAGTCCTCTACAAAGATCTTACCAAATATAACGCATATTACAAACGCGTAAAAAAAACTATTAAGCGTTAAAGCATTGCAGAAGAGGATAGATATAATTTTAATAAAATAAGGTTTATAATAGGCATAATTACAATTAATATAGTTGTAACAAATGTTAAAAGGTAGAATAGGCTTAAGCAAGCCCAGCAAAGCAATTAAAATTAGTTTATAGCCGTTTGTTTAATTAATTTACAAGGTTAGTTAGTGCTGCCTTTTATCATTTTAGAGAAAAAAACCCACTTTGCCTTTTGGTATTGCAATAGCTCTTTACCACCCAAATGGCAAATTGCGGTCTTACATAACGGCTGAATTAATAATAATTTCGGTTTAAAATAGATTAAACACTTTAATAAGTATACTTAACCGCGTTTAACGAGCACAAAACATTTTCTTATTCTCAATGGTCACAAAAGCTACCATTTAGAAAAATTTAAAAACTATTGCTAAAAAAATAATATTTTTACCAAAATAATGCCTGCACATTCTTTTCATAAACTCCAGCCTTTAAACGTAGTATGTTTTAGCCCGTTAAAAAAAGCGTATGGTATTAAAATCAGCAATATTATGCGAACGGGTATAACGCATGTTTTAAAAGAGGACTTTTTACCTGCGTTTTTTAAGGCTTATATTTAAGCAATAATACCTGTAAACATTACATCTAGGTTTAAGGCCACTGGCTTTATTTTATTTAACCTAAAAGTTGTTATTTTAAGGCTTAATGTTGCGCCAATCCTTTTTACACCGTTGCTAAAGCCTGAGTTACCCCCTACTGTTTGGGTTTTAAAAACCCCTACCATTATTAAAAAAGCCGTTTCGCAAACTATTTACTTAAAAACCCAAATCGCTAAGCATCAAAATAGCTCACCCAGCAAAATTATTAACGCTGTAAACTCGTTATCAAAAGCTACGTACCATTTACTACATGGGCAGACGTTAATACTAAATAAAGTAGCTAAGCTTTAAAAAGCCAACCACATCCTTAGTAAACGTCGGAAAACAAAAAATAAGCGATTACAAACTGGAAAAGTACTTACTCAATCTGAGGAAATAAATCTCCAGGTCTCTAAAAAAGGTGGTAGTCAAATAGATCAAAAAAATAGTAAAGGAAGTGGTCGTCGGGTGAGGGCATCTACGCGCGCGCGCCATTGTGGCATATGCGGCAACACCGGTCATAATGCGCGCACTTGTACAGTAGATGTGAATACATCTAATAAAGAGGATTTCGATTAATTTAAAGTAATTTAATTGCGTTATAGTTGTTTTTTTTACATTGCAACTTAAATAGTGCTTGAGACTTTTATCACTTGATGATATTTATCACTTAATGATAAAACACGTTACCGCTTATTGCTATTATTAATTAAATAATTTAATAAAGCTTTTAAACTAACGTAAAAAAGTTAGCAACAATATTTTAAAGCTGGAAAATTATTTAAACTTAATTATTTAAAAAAAGTAAAAGTTATAACGAAGTTTTTATTGGTAAACTAACAAAAGAATTATTAAAAAGTTTATATAATTTTTAAACTTATATAAACTTATTTTTTATTGTTTTAACAAATTGCGTTTACTTTATAAAAGTTTATTTTATAAGCTTTTACCTAGTAAACATAGGCTTTTTTACTAGCGGCCTATTAAATTTTGTTTTTTATATTATTTTTAAATTTATAATTAAATAAGTTAAACTTTTAACAATAAATTTTTCAGTTTTAGCATTAATGAAAAAATATAGCAAAATGTAATAAATAATGTAAATTATAAAGTTTAATGAATTATTAAATTTTTAAACATATATTGTATTATTAATATTTTAATAAACATGTTTATTTAAGCGCTATTTTAACTTTTAAGCTTTTGTTACTTAGTGTTAAAAGCTTATATTTTTTTATAGCTTTTTAAAATTAATAGCAAAGTTAGTTTATATTTTAAACGTAGTGAATTTTTATTTTACTTATAAATAAACCGGCGTTTTGCCGTAAAACCTTTTAATTTTTTATAAAGTTAACTTTAAATTAAATAAAAATATTTGTTAAATTTAAATATATTAATAAATAAATAAAAGAAAACTAATAAAAATTGCTTTAATAATGGCATATAAAATAACAATAGCTTAAATTTAAAATCTAGTTTTTAAATTTAAGTTATAATTTGTAAAAAATGCTTTTACCGCGGTACTTTTTAAGTTTTTTAAAATAAAACGTTTTCAAAGGTAAAAGCTTTTATCAAGCTTTTTTAACAAGTTAAATAATTTAAAAATACTAATTTAAATAAAAGGTAAATTTTTTTAAAGCTAAATATTAGGTAAAAATTAATAGCATATGAATAAAGTAATTAAAAAATAAAAAACACTTTAAAAAAAACGTTAAATAACACGTAAAATTATTAAAAAAAATGCGTTTGCAATTAAACTTTTTTTTAACAAATTATTTAGTGTTTTTACTAGTGTATTTTGCTAAATTTAAGCTAGCATTAGTTTTTATAAAAAAATAAAAGCTTAAAAAATATTTTTTTTTAAAAGTTTTATAACTTTTTATATAATACCTTTATAAGGATTAAAAATTATGCTTTATATAAAAATGCTAGCATAATAATTATTAATAATTTGTTTTAAAGTATAAACTAATAGGTTAAACATTTATATAAATATTAAAGTGTTAAACCTTTATATATAATTAAAATAAATAAAAGTAAAAGCTTTTATAAATGTATTATTAATTAATTTTAATGTTTTTAAATGAATTTAAGTAAAAATATAATTATTTAAACTTAAAAAATGGTAAATTATACGTAAATAAAATAAAACTAAAGGAAATTTTAATAAAAGCTTATAATGGTTTTAATATATAAATTAATTATGAAATTTATATATAAAGGTAAAAACTTTTTAAATTATTTAATAATTAATTATTGCTAAAGTTTCTTTTAAAATAGCAGTGTTATTTTTTAATTTTATAAAGTAAAACAAATAATTAAAAACTTAAAAGCGCTTTTTAGCTTTTATTTATTTTTAAACTTTAAATATATAAAAAGCTTTTATTATTTAATTAAACGTGGGCATTTAAATATATTAATATTAATAAGCTATTTTTAGTAAATAAAATTAATAATATAAAATAAACCAAATATAAGGTTAAAGTGTTAAAATAAATGCTTATTAAATATTATAAAAGGTGTTAATATATTTAAACAATAAAACAATGGCTATAAAAATTAAAATTTGCTAAAGATTATATAATAACTTATTTATTAAAAATGTTAGCTTTAAAAATAAATAGCGCTTAAACATTTCATTTATACCTTGCTTTTAAAGTAAAAATAATGCTTTAAAAAATAAGCAGCTATAAAGGTTAATAATAAAGCTTTAGGCATAAGCTTAGGTTAAACGGCTTTTAATGTAAATTTTGGTAAAAATAGCAAATATTTTAATAAAAACTTAAAAAATAAAAATAAAAAAAGGTTTTATATAAACAGCGGTTAAACGTAAGTTAGTTAATTTTAAGCTATAAAAAAGTTTTGTTTTAAAATAAACACTTATGCCCTCTGTGGCAAAAGGAAAGCCGGTTAATATTTTAGTGCTTAAATTTAAGTTTTGCGTAATAACGCAATTAAACGTAAAAACAACGGCAAAGGCTTTAAGCAAAGTTTTTTTTTTTATTTAATAATTTATCACTTTAAAATTAATTTATTTAAAGCTAAAGTTTAATAGCTAAAAAAGCTTAATATTTTTGTTAAGTTTAATATATTTTTAATGTTTTTTCAAAATTTACGAAAAGAAATAATTTTTAAGCTAAATTATATTTATAATTGCAGTAAATTTTTAAAATAAACAGCTTTTAATTAATAAAACAATATAAATAAAACAGTGAGCAAAATAAATTTATAATTTTAAAAAAGAAATTAGCTTTAAAGGTTAGGTATATTGGGTTTTTAATAAATAGCTTAAAAGTAAATTGCTATTAATTAAATAATTAGCCGGCAGTTTTTAATAGTTAAGTTTTAACGCTTTTAACAAGCTTTAATTATTTAGCGTATATTTCATAATTAATTTAAAATTAATATAAATAAAAGGAATTTAATTATTTAATTAAAATATAACATTATAATAGTTAAAAAATAATATTAATGTAATATAATTTTTTCTTAATGCTTTAAATATTAAAATAAAATAATTTAATTAAGCGTAAATAAATAGCAAAAATAATTATATCTTAAAAAGAATTAAAACAATTAAAAAGGTTATAAAAAAGTTGTTAAAAAATATACTTTAGTGGCATTTTTTATGATAATATTATTAAATTATAAAAAGTTTTTCAAGCTTTAAATATTGCGGCTTATTAAAAAACGAGGTGTAGCACTAAGTGTAACGGCTTAAAAATGGTAAAAACCATAAACATATTATAATAAATAATTTATAGCCAAGTTTATATAATAAAAATATAATTTAATAATTAAATAGTAAAAAGTTAAGCTATTTATAATTATTTTTAGCTGTAATGTTTAATTTAAAATATAATTTATTTTAAACGTAAAAGCGTAAAATATATATTATAAGCTTTTAAAATAGCTAAATGCTTTGTTATTTAATTAATAATGTGTATAAATAAAATAATAAGATTTTTATTGTTTTTATTTATTATTTAGCGAAACCATAGCTAAAGAAATAAGCTTGGCAAAATTAATAAAAAAAAAAACTTTATTAAATTTAATTTTAATTTAATATTATAAAAAAATATAAAAGGTATAAAAGAAATAAAAGCTTTAGCGCTAATGAAATATTATTATTTTTTTTTTTTTTTATTTATTTAATAAAATAAAGCTAAATTTATGTTTAACTTTTAGTTTTAAGGTTTTTTACGGGTTAACTTAAGTTAAAAATATTATTAAGTAAAAAATTTAGCTAAAGCAGCATATTTATTAAATTATAAGGTAAATGTTTTAAAAAAAGGTTATAAAAAATAAAAATCTTTAATAAAATAAAAAAATAAAAGTTTTTTTAATGTTAATTTTTAATATAAATATAAATTATAAAAGTATAACTTATTAATTTTTTAGTTTTTTAAAATTTAAAGCTAAAAATATTAAAAAAATTATCATAAAAATAATTAACTTATAATAGTTAAATGTTTATAATAATATTGATTTTTAGTTTTTTAATGTTAAGTTTTTAAATTATATTAAAATAAAATTTAATAAGTGTTAAATTGTTCACTTATTAAAAACAATAAAAAAATTATTTTTAATTTTTTAAAGTTAAAAATAATAAAGCCATTTAAATAATTTCACTAATTAATATAGCAATATATAATTATAAATGTTATATATTTATATAACCTGGTTTAAAAAAAGTTATAATAAAAGCTTTAAAGTAATTTATTATATTAATTTTAAATAAAGCTATATTTAAATAACTTAATATAGCTTATATAAAGCGCGGTAAAATATAAACAATTTTATAATATTATAAGCTATTTATATCAAATGCGAAACACTTTTAAATTAAAATTTATATTAAAATATAATAATATTTTTTATATATTATAAATAAATATAAATAAACTGTAGTTTTACATTTTAGCTAGCAAATTATTTATTAAATTTAAAATATTTAATAATATTTTATATATTATAATTTTAATATATATAAAATTAAATTTTTTGCAAATTATTTAATTATAAAAAAACGTTTTATAAATAATAAAATATTTTTATTATTATAGTTTGCTAAAAATAAGTTTTTTTTTGCTTTAATTTCTTATATTTTCTTTTGTATATATATAAAAAAAATAAGGTTTTTTTTTTAAAGCTTTTTTTATTAATTATGCTGTTTTATTAAAGGTGATAAACCCAACTACGTACGCGCTGGAGAAAGAGAGATATAGCAGGTAAGAAGTGCTATAGCTACGGCTGTTATAGTGGGTATATAGGGAGCTTTGGTGAGGGTAAAGTCCCTATGGCTATTTGTCTCCCGGGTAAGCCAAGCCGAGCTTGTGGTAAGCAGACTCATGTATGAGAGGGCTTACCCGGTAAGAAATCAAGATGATAAAGTGTAGGGTAGGCGCGCCGAATGCACTAATGGTATAGTGGACGTAGTGGGTAGTAGGTCGCTATAGTATAGGTGATCTAGCGAGCAATATGTGCTATATTTATAGCGTACTGAGGAGCGCTACCCGGGAGATCATAAGGTTGGTCGAGTGTAGGGTAGGTGTTGTAGGGCATGCTGCCCGGGAGACCACTGGATCGGTTGTTGTTAGGGTAGGTTTTGCCGGGTAGGTAGGTGTCGAGTCTTTTTTCGGGATTGGCTTACCTGCACGGGAGCCCTCTGAGCCGTGTTTTAGACCCAAACAAGACGGGTGGGTATATGAAGAGGGCTATTTGCCCTTGTGGCCCAGTGCTCTGCTAGTTGTAGAGACGGCCATGAGGGCAGATATGGCCTATATTATAGGCCTGGAGGGCCCCTAGTATGATTATAGGGTAGGCTTAGCAAGAAGCGTTATTTTTTACGGGGTGGCTCAACCACTATAAGGGGGCAACGATTTTCCCGGGCGATCGTATAGTGAGAGGAGGGGAGGGAAAGTACCAGGCAGCCCAAGTAAGAGGCAGCCTACCCTGTAGTATATCTAGATACATGTAGGGTGGCGGTGTATAGGGTAGGCCATACGGAAGGTGCTACCCGGAAAAGTTACAACTCGAATGTCTCCCAGGTAAGTGCTGTAGGGTAGCTCCCACTTATAAAATAAGGAACAATGCGTATAATAGATGTTTTATAGCCTGCGGCCATGCTAAGCTAGCTTAAAAAGCTAAGGGCAATATAGGGAGTGTTATGCGTACGCTGTAGCAGCTATAGCAAAGAGGTGGTGATGATATATGCTTAGAAATCCGAAAGCACTTACCCTATAACAAGTAATATATTTTTATTACCTTTTTCATTTGACCTCTGTATAATCTCAGGCTAGCACCATTGGATAGCTGCTTTTTCAGGCTTTCGAACAAGGTAGGATACGTAAAGATAGGCTAAGTTTTGTTTACGTTCTTGTTATATTTGCTTAGTTAGCCAATATATATTAAGATATTTTCACAAGATTTCTTTGGCTTTATAAATAAGTTATAATTATATTTCATTTATTACGTTAACAATAACATTATTAAAAAGCCCTCTTTATAACGTATCGATTACTATTAGTTATATTTATATAGGGCTATTATATGCGGTGAAATCACTATCGCAAGCCTGCTATATAGCCGTAGTGTAGTCACGTGACCCCCTTAGCACCACCGCCCACTAAACCCTCCTCGCTGCAACCACCGCAACTCCGCGAAACGAGGCCCTGACATGGTGCACCCGGGACCATTCGAAAGAGGATTGGATTGTGCACCGTTTGGTCCCGGGTGCACCTGTGTGAGACCGGTGGCCGCGGAGAAAATGGAGTTGCAAGACCGATTTTCCCGCCTGGGGCCGAGACCCCCCTCAGAGTGCTAAACTTTGCAAAAAAACCCCCTACAGAAGTTTTGGTTTGGGGGGCCTGGGTGGTGGTTATAGCGGTGTTAGTGGGTGGTGGTGGTGGCTTGGGGGTGGTGGTGGCCATTTAGTGGGTAGGTCGTAGCGGGCGTAGCGGGTGGGAGGTCGTAGGTTAGTGGGTGAGGTGGTTTTGTATGGGAAAAGTGAGTCGAAATTTTCTCCAA
>MU279394.1:70555-275803 GCA_022385695.1 Xylaria arbuscula
CCATTGGATAGCTGCTTTTTCAGGCTTTCGAACAAGGTAGGATACGTAAAGATAGGCTAAGTTTTGTTTACGTTCTTGTTATATTTGCTTAGTTAATAATAATAGCGTAAAAAATAATAGTGATTATTTAATAAATAAATTATAGTAAATATAATAAATAAAAAATCGTGAATTAATAAATAAAATGGTTTTATATAAATAAAATAAATTAAAATTTTCTTTAAATTAAATTTTTTATTTTTTTTAACTCGCTTAAAATCGCGTTTTATAAATTGTTTTGGTATTTTTTTTATATAAATTTTTTTTTAAAATTAATTTACTTATATAAAAGCCCTTTAAGCTGTGTTTTAAACCTAAGTAAAATCAGTGGGTATATAAAAAAGCAAAACAGCTTAAGTGTAAATTTAAATAATAGCGCTAACTTTTTTAACGCTTAATAATTAATAATAATATTATGAAAAAAGTTTAGCGTTTATGCACGGCAAAATACCTATTATTATTAGCAATTAATAATAGCAATTTTGTTACAGACCAACAGAAGAACGGCCTGTTGGTAGACCAAGGTGACCGAACGGCCCAATGAGGGGAATCTAACTGGACCAGGAGACAAGCCACAGCCAGGGAAGTGAGATCACGTGACCATGGTCTCTGTGGAGACAACAGAGGGCAATAAAGGGTGTCTCTGGTCTCTGGGCAGAGACAAGAGACAAGTCTTTGGTATCTCTTAGGAGACAACAGAGACAAACGGGAATAGTGAAGGAAGAAACGGTCTATATAATGACAAGACGTTTCCTTTGTAATTAGTATAGTTCTTACTTCACAATTTAATCTAAGCATACAGCGACTTCTTGGAATAGCTGTATGGGAGCAATCCTGACTACTTAGTGACCACACGACGATAACCACTACCTGTTATATCTCCTAGCACGATCCAAACGGGAGCTCCGAGTATACCACGCCATAACGAATCTAAGGTTCGTCACAAATTTAATTAATAGCAATATTTTAAAAAAAATTTAATGTTTATGCATGGCAAAATATTTATTATTTTTACGATTTATTATTATTTTTTAAGTGTTAAATATGTTATTTCATAAGCTATAATATTTTAAAGCGTTTATATATTTATTTATATAATAAAACATTTCAACTTTAATAATTTATATTAGCAAAATGTTTATAAAGTTTGCTTATTTTTTAAAAATATTATTTATTACTGTTTAAGTTTTATTAAATATTCCTTTTTTTAAAAATATTATTTATAATGCTTTATTTAAAATATATAATAGCTTTTAAGCAGTTTTTATTTTATTAACTTTTGCTTAAGCTTTATATATAGCTGGCTTTTTAGCTAAAATTAATATAAAATATTTAAAGATATTTATTTAATAATTGTTTTTTTATAATTATTAATTTAAATTTTCTTTTAAAACTTATAAGTTTTATTAATAATAGCTTTTAAGTTTATAATATATATAATAAACTAACGTTTTAAAAAAAAAAATAAAAAAAAATAAAAAGCGGTATAATATAATAAGCTTTACTTTAATTATTATAGTATTGCTGCTAAGTATTAGCTTTTAATAAAAATTAATTAACAAAATTAAACCTTGTTTTTATTGTTATTATATTGCTTTAAACTTTTTAATTTAATAATTTAACTATAATTAATTTTTTTGGCTATAAAATTAATTAATTAACCTTGGCATATAATAATTATTTAACTAATTTTGCTAATAATTATATGTTTGTTTTAAAAATTAAGCTATATATATTTAAATATAAGCAATTATACGGCAAAACTATTAATAACTTATTAAATTAATTATTATTTATTTAATAATATTTTATTACTTAAATAATTATAATAATTTTAAAGCTAATATATGATAAAAATTTTAATTTATAAAAATAAATATTTATTAAATTAAAGATTAATGCTTTTTAAAGCTTATAAATAATTTATAATAATTTTTTAAATTATATAGCTTTGCGCTAACAATAATTTATTTAAATATTTGCTTTATTAACTTTTAATAGTAAGGTTTTAACCTGTTATAACTTTAATAAATAACAAAAAGTTAAGGTTTAACGCCGGAAAAAAAGCTTAAAAAACGGTTATTATATTTAAAAAAAACAGCAAGTATATAAATTACCTAATTTTAATATAAAATAATAATAATAATAAATATTAATATAAAGCTTTTTTAAGTTTTATAATTAAAATAAATATAATTTAAATTCTTTAATAAAAAATAATTAAAAAGTAAATTTAATATTAACAGCTATAATAATTTTAGCTTTAATAATATATATTAAAATTATTGCAGTTAAAAAGCTTATAGTTAAACCTTAAGCTTAATTAATTAGTTTGCTTTATTGCGTGCACTAATTTAGCCGGGCTTTTTTTTAAAAAAAGCTTTATGCTTTTTATTAAATATAGTAAAAAACCAGGATTTTTACTATAAAAAAATTAAAGTATTTAAAGCAAGCTTATGTTTAAATATATTAGCATAAAATAATAGAATAAAATATATGGTTTTATTTTATTAGTTTTTAAAATTGCTATAATAATTAATAAAAATAATTAAAAGCATTAATATTTAATTATTAAAGGTAAATTTTTAAATTTATTAAAGATTAATTATTGCAAAAACATTTGCTAAAAATGTTTTTATTAATTAAAAACAAAAATTAAAAAATTAAAATTTTTAAGTTTTAAAAAAAATATAATTATAAAGTTAAAATTTAAAAGAAATTAACAAAAAATACTATTAAAAGTTAATTAAACTATAATCTTTGCTTTAAAAAATATAGCCTATAATAAATTTGGTGATATATTTAAATTATATTAATTATATTATTATATATAGCTAGCAATATTTTTAAATTGCTAAAAAAGCTTTGTAAAACGCAATTACTATTGAATATGCTTTGAAAAAAAGCGTGTGGTAAAATGTAATAGCTTTAATATAATAAAAAAATAATTGCTTAAGGTGATTTGCAGCTAAGTTTTTATATGTTATTATATATAAAACAGGTTTAAAAATTTAATAAAAATAAGAAAACTAGGAATAATTTGCTTAAAATAAAGTTGATTAATGCTATGAAAATAATGCTTAAATCCTTTTATTATAAAAAGTTTATAGCTTAATTTAATTTAACACGGGAAAATTTACCAAGTTTAAATATAATAAAAATTAATAAATTAAAAGCTTTTTTTTAATTTTATAAATAGTGGTATATAACCGTTTTTAATTAGTGAAATAATTTATTTATTTAATTATAATAATAAATAAAATATTTATTTGCTAAATAGCTTATATTACTTTAATAATATGCTAGCTTTTTAAAAAAATTATTTGTTTGAGCAGGTAAAAATTAAATGTCATAATAAATTTATAATGTTTTTAAATGTTTTAAGCCGCACGCGCGTTATATTAATAAAAATAACAAGTATTTTCTTAGTAAAAGTATTTAAGTAATTTTATTAAATTTTATTATGCTAAAGATAAAACATTGTAATTATTGCTTTTTAATAAGGAATTTTTAATAAATATAAATTATTAATTTGCGTTAATTATATCTCTGCTTTTTATATACACCGTTTATTATTATTATTAATTAAATAGCTTAAAAAAGTTAATAATAATACATTAAAATTAAAAAGTTATTTAAATTTAATTATTAAATTAAGTTAAATTACTAGCTATTTTTTATTTTATTTTAATAATATAATAAACCCCTTTTTATCTTTTAAAAAGCATTTATTATAGCAGTGCTTAGCTTTTATAATTAAGCTATTATATCTTTAGTTTAATATTATACCTGCTTAATAAGCGTTTCTAAAAGCTATAAAGCCATGTTTATAATGGTTTATTAAATATTTAACCAGCGAGTATTTTAGCTTTTATATTTATTTACCATTTTTAATTCTTTTTGCAATTTATTGCCTTTGCATTTTTTCACCTTTTCACTTTTTAATTTTTTCATTTTTCCACTACTTTTTTACCTTTTTATTTTTTATATTTTTTTGCTTTTGCAATTTTGCTGCTATAATGTTTGCTAAAAGTTATAACTTGGATTTTTTTTTTTTTGCTTATACACAAGCTAAAAAAAAAGCTAAGCTTATTATAACAATTGTTTTTATTTTTTAATAAAACTTTTTAAAACTTTTATAATTTTTATGCTTTTTGCAGTGTTTTTAAATATATAATACTTATAACTTTGGTATAATCTTTAATAATAATTATAATAATTATAATAACAAAGATAACAGCAGCAAAAAAAATAATAAAAATCGCAAAAAAAAGCATATAAAATGCGGTTAGCGTAGGAAAAATAGCTAGCATAAAGAAAGCTAAAATAAAAAAAGCCAAAATAAAAAAAGCTAAAATATTAAAATAAAGTTTTGCTTTTTTTATATAAAAAAACTTAATATATAATTAAAATATTAATATAGCAAACGCAATTATATAAATATTAATACCGGCAATTTTTATTTATATGCGTTATATTTTTTAAACGTGTTAATTATTTACCTTAATTATTGCTTTATATTTATATTAACTTTAAAGCTTAAAATATAACCGTAATAACTAAAATAACTATAACAATTATAATTATAATGATTATAATAAATGCAATAATTATATTAATATATATTTAACAACCTGGTGAAAAACCTATTATATTTTTTAAGCTAAAGCTTTTTATACCTTGCTATTTATGCAAAAGAATAATATAAAAAAATTGATATAAGTGTTAAATTTGCAGCAATGTTAACTTTTGTTCACTTTGCTATAATAGCCATTTCTTTGCTATTTTTTAAAGGTTTTTGCTTGTTTTAATAAACTAGCTAATAAAGCAAATAAAGCAATGCTAAATCTTTCCTTTAATTATAAACCTAGCGAAAAATTTAGCTTTAACCGAGGTTTAAGCTTTAATGATAACAATAATAATAATAGCAATAGCAATAATATAAATAATAAAAATTATAAATATAATTTTAAATTTAATGATTTAATTTATAATATTTTAAATACTTTTTACAGTGTTATAATAAATGCATTAAATTTAAATTAATGGTTTTTATTAATTATTATTTAAAAGCGTTTATTATAAATAATATTATTATAAATTATTATTAACTTATTAAACAAATAGTTTGCTATATAGCTTAAAAAAACAAAGCGTATTATAAAAAAAGCGATAATAGCATATATTAAGCAATTTTTATTAAATAATTAAAAACTTGTTTATAAAAATTTAAATAAAAGCAAAAGCAAAAGTAATATTAAACGTTAGCAATATAGCATTTTATATTACTATTAAAATAAAAATAACCGAGATAAGCTTTAAAAATTTAAAGCAAAAAATATTTTAAAAAAAAATTATAATTATATTAAAATAAAGTGTTTTTATTATACGTTAGCAATAAATAAAACAAAATAATTAAATAATAATTTTAAGCGTTATCACTAAATAAATAAAAAACTAATAATATTTTTAATTTGCATTAAAATTTTAAATATTATTAAGCTTATATTATATATTAAATATATAAAATTATTTGTTGCTTTAATAATATTATTAATATTAATATCATTAACGTTAATATTATTATTGCTAATTTTGCCAATGCTATTAATAAATATACCAATGATACACCACTTAATAAAGCAATAAATTTCTTATATTATTAATAAATATTGCTTAAACTATATTTTATAAATAAAATTTGTATTAACTGTTTTATATTATATTTTAATTTACATTTACTTTTATAAAAAAAACATAATGGTTAATTTTATGTTATTTAGCTATTATTTAATTTTAGCATTAATTGCGTTAATAAACTTAAAAAACCTAAATATACTATTAAGCTTAATAAGCTTAACGGTGTTAATAATATTAATAATATTATTAAGCTTAATAAGCTTAATAATAATAATAAAAGCTATGTTAAACATAGCTTAAATATAAATAACTTTAAAAAAAATAACAGTTAATAAAAATTTAACAAGCTTATTTAATTTATTAATTTAATAATTTAAAAAAGCATTAATAAAAATAATTGCATAAATAATTATTATTATTATCACTTAAATTTATAATTACTAAGCAAAAAATAATTGGAAAATATTATAACGTTAATGCTATGAAATTAATATAAATAACATAAATAAACCGGCTAAGAATTTTAAAAAAATGGTTTTTTTACTAGATTTTTAAATTAATATAAAAAGTTATTAATATATTAAAGTTAATTAACTATAATGTTTTAAAAAGCAGCAACGTTTAAAATTTTTAAAAAAAAAATTTAATTAAATAAAGCAATTAAAACTGCTTTTAAAAAAAATGCTAAAGCTATAGCGCAATAATAAGCAAAGCAAATTAAAAAAAAAACAATTACTTTAATTAATTGCTATTTATTATTATTATTATTAAAAGAAAGAAAAAGTTTAAGAAAATTTATTTAAAAGTTATAATTATATAGCTTTTAGCTGTTATTTTTTAAAATAATAATATCATTGTTTTAAAGGTAGCAAAAAAAAGCCTTAAATTATATAGCGTAAAAAACGTGCTAATAAACCTTATATGTTTATATAATTAATACTAAAATAAAGCTTAGCTAAAACTAAGTTTAATATTGGAAAATAATATAATAATTATAATTGCTTTAAAAACTTTATAATTTAAAAATAAATATGTTAACTTTACATTAGCAAAATTTCTTTTAATTATAGTTTTTAATATAAAAAAAGTATATTTAGCTTTAATTATATTTGCTTACACTTAAAATTAATAAAAAATAACTTATATTACATTTATTTTAGCTAGGTAAAAAGCAAAAGTTATAAGTTTATTTTTAACATTTACCTTTAATTTCAAAAAATTAGCATATTTTTTAATAAACAACTTTAAACCCATAGCTTTTAAAAACATACACTTTTTAAAAACACACGCTTTTTAAAAATATAAACCTAAGTTTTTATTTACTTTTAAGTTATAACTAAAGCTTTAAGTTTTAAGCCTTTAAAAAAGCATAACTGCCTTTTATTTAGCTATAATTAATATATAAACCTTTTGCTTTTATAAAAAGCATTAATTTAAAAACAAGCATTTTTAATAAACCTTAAATTAACTTGTTTTTTATTAGCATTTGTTATTAAAAAAAGTTTAAAAAGTTTAAAGAACTTTAAAATGTTAAAATTATATGCTTATTTAAATTATATGCTTATTTAAATTATACGCTTATTTAAGCTAGGCTTTAATATTAACTTAATTAATTATATTTTATTATAAAATGAAATTTTATTGCTTATGCTTTTATTTATCCGTTTATATATATTATTATTTTTATTTTTATTTATCCTTTACCTATGTAAATTCTTTTATTTTTATTATGCTTTTTTTTATGTTTTTTTAAAAAATCCTATTTTTTTTTATATAAAAGTTAATTATATATAAAGTATAACCTTTATATAAATCATATTAATATATTTATTAATTATTATCTATTATTGTTAAAATTTGTATATTTAAAGTTTATAACGTTTTAGCGAGAGTAAAGCGTTTTTTATTCACGGCTTTTTATTTTTTTCTTTTATTTAAGGTATTTTTTAAATTATAGCTATTATTATAAAATAAAAAAAATTTAACCTTACTTTTTAATAAAGAAAACGGGGGTATATAAAGCCTTAATTAAGCTTATAGTTTTGCTTTTATTAAACAAAAATATGTTTGCACTTTTTTTAAATTATTAAAGAAAAATTAAACCTTTAATTATTTAAAGGTATTTTTTTAGCTATTTAATATAATCCCCAAAAATTAACGTAGCTTTTAAAGTGCATAAAGTATAAAATAGTTTTAAAAAAAGTAAACATAAAGTTATAAATAAACCAAGCTATTATTAAATTAAAACATTGGCCTTTATAGCTATATTATATATTTAAAATTATATAATAAATAGCTTGCCATGTTTTTATGCTTTTCAAAATCTTAAAGCTTTGCTACGCAGTGCACTTTATATAACATTAAACATTATTAATTAATTAATTAATTAATAAATAGCTAATATATTTTTATTATTAATGCATTAATTTAATAAACTAGCTAAAAAAAGTTATAATTAAAGTTGCTTTTTAATTATTAAGCAAAAATATTTACTGTTATATATTTAAATAAGTTTTTTTAAAATAAACGTAATAAAATATATGCTTTAATAAAAATGCTTAAAATAATAGCTAATTTAATACTTAATTTAACTTATGGTAATTATTATAATAAAATCATTTATTATAATTATTAAATATAAACATTTACATTTTAATTTTTATAAAAAACTTAGGTTAATTTATTTTATATTATTATCCTTTAATATAATTAGCATATAAACGTTATTAATAACAGTGTATAATAATAATTTATAATTTTTTAATTTTTTAATTTACTTAATTTACTTATATTATTTATTCTTTAATGTTTTTAATGTATAAACTTTATTAAAAATAATGCATAATAATAATTTTAATATTTAATTATTTTTTTAATTTATTAAACCTAATATAATTTACACTTTAACTTTATTAAAAATAGTGTATAATAATAATCATTAATAATCCTTGGTTTTTTTACTAATGTTTAATAAAAAATAACTGAACATTTTTTAGTTGCTTATAAAACCTATAGCTTTTTATATTATAATAACCTTAATAACGTAACATTTTTTACTATGTTTAAAAATTAATAACCTTTAATAAATATCATTTATTAAAAGTATTATTTTTTATTAAAAATAAACATTATAATTAATTAAACAATTGGTTTATTAACTGCAAATTAATTTATTAGTTAATTTTCTTTATATATTTATTAATTTTACTTAGGTTAAAAACATAAGCTAAAAAGTTTTTATATGGGTAAGCTAATTTTAAAAAAAAATTTATATAAAAAATTTATTATAATAACTTATAAAACATAATTTAATTTTAAATAAAAAAAATTCAATAATATAAACAGTTTTTATTTACGCATTTTAATTAAAAAAACATGTTAAATTTTTTTAATTAATTATTAATATATAAAGGCATTATAAAGTAAAAATATACAAAGTTGCAAAAATTTCAACAAATAAAGTTTAATGTTTAACTAATTTACCTTGCGTTAATATTTATATAGTTAATATAAAATAATAGCTATAATGGGTTTTACTTTACGTTAATACTAATATAAGGTAATATATAAAATAAATATTACTTAAGCAAGCTAAATAAATTTGCTTTATAAAGCTTTACCTTATATATACCTAATTAAAATATGCGTAAAATAAGCTTTACCAAAGCTATTGCTTTAATTAGTTTACCTTGTAAAAGTGTTACCTTAGTAAACCCACTTTATAAAGTTTTACCTTGCGTATATTTAACTAAAATGCGCGCAAAATAAGCTTTATTAAAGCTATTTATTAAAATTAAGCGAGTTTAATCGATATATTTTATTTAATTAATTAAATATATATTATATTATAATATATAAAGGAAATTTAAATGTGCTATATAAATTATATATATATAGGTTATATTTTTAATAAAATTAATTATATAACTTTTTAAATTTAACACATTTTTTTAAGAAAATTTTATATAAATAAGTTCTTTTATAAGTTTTTTATATTTTAATTTATAAGTTTTACATAATTTAATTTATTTTTAATAAAGGTATTTTTAAAAGCTTTTAAAGCTTTATTATATATTTTTATTAACTTTTTTATATTATAATATTTATAAATATTAATAAATTTTAATTAATATAAAAATTTATTTTATTTTGCTGCGCTTAATAGCTTTATAAATCTATTTGCAATTATATTATTAATTAGCGTATAAATAACGCGTAAAGTTTTATTTTTAAGTTTTTATTATAATTAATAATTATATATATTAAAATGCTTTAATTTTATATATAGCGTATTTATTTTTTTTATAATTAGCTTAATAATTTATTAATTATTATATTAAATAAAAATCTGTTAATTTATTAAAATCACTTTTAATTTTTTAATAAAACGGCTTATATATATAAGCTTTTTAACTGTTTGCGTTAATGCTAATAACTTAGCTTTTATAATAAATATAATTATTATATTTTATTTATTTGTTTATTATTTTATTATACCACTAAATAACTTCATTATATAAACTTATGAATTTTTTTAAAGTTATTATTATTTTTAAATTAAAAACGTGGTATTAAATACGTTTAAAATAGCTTAATAAACAATTTACATTTTTATAATGTTTTAAGCTTAAATTTAAAAAAAATCGGGAAAGCTTTAAAATATTAAAAGCAATATTAAATTAAATAATTCTTACTATATATATAATTAATTTTATTTTTTTTAATATAAATGAATTTTTTATTTAATAGTTATTTTTATATATAAAAGCAGTTTAATTACGTTTATAAAAAAAAATAATAAAAAAATATAGTTTTTAGCTTAAAGGTTTCTTTTAAATATAAAGCTTAAAATAGCTATATTACTTATTTTTAATAATTTTATATAATTTTAATATTTAAAAATTATTATAGGTTTTTTTTTGCTAATTATTTAATATATTTATTAAAGTTATTTTATAATTTTTTAAGCTATTAATTTATAATTTCTTTTATAAATTAATATAATAAACAATTAATAAATAAATATATATTAATTTATAAAAAAACATAAATATAAAAAAGCATAAATATAAAAAAGCATAAATTTTCTAGCTTTTTTATTCATTAAATTTATAATATAAATAATATATAACCGGTTAATTTTTTATTATTTTTTTATTTATATTGGTTTTTTTGTTTATATAAAAAAACGCATATTTATTTTTTAACATATAAAATATTTTTTATTTAAAAGCATTTAATAAAAATCGCGTTTTGCTTAAAGAAAATACTGTTTTTATTTTTAAAGCCTATTTATATTATTAAAAATGAAAAATAACTTATTAAAAAATAACGGGCTATATATTGCTTATTAAACTTATTATTTAAAGGGTATATGCTATATAAAACGGCATAAAAGTGTTTATAACGCCGCTTATTACTTTTAAGCGACGTTTGTTAAAAATATAAAAAAGGGTTCCCGGATATAATTTATAAACATTATATCACTATTAAGATAATCGGTAAATAACCGGTTAAAAAAGTGAAATAAAAATAAATTAAGTGATTAATAAGCTATCGTTTTCGATTAATTTATTTTTATTCCAGTATTAATTGCGGTGGTTATTTTTAACGCTTATAGCCACGTGTGAAATATCGGAAAAAGGTATCGAAGAGGGCTAATTGTTAGCGTTGGTAGCAGCGCTTATGGGAAATTTTCCCGGTATGTTTTACAAGCTGCTTTATTAAAGTTGCAAGCGTTTTTAAACGGTAAACCGGCTCGTTAAATTCCACGTGAGGCTTTTTTAGCGCTATAAAACATGTTATCGGCCGTACATCCAAGATAATTTCATTAAAAAAAACATTATGCCTTTATACCTTTATGCTTTTATAGGGCTAATTTTATGCCCGGGTATTAATTCCTATATAATATTATTAATATAAATAAAAATAAAAACTTTTTTGCGTAAATAATAATAAAGCTTATATAATACCATTATATATTTTAGTTTTATTAATGTTAAAATAAGTTTTTTTTGCTAAAGCAAAGGTGATTTTTATAAATTATATAAAGCTTTATTAAGCTATAATATTATTTGTGCTTTTTTATAATTAAATGGTATTTTTATATATATTCTTTTGTTTAGTTTAACGTTTATAAACGTGTTAACAATGTTATACTATTTTAATTTAAGGTTAAACTTAGCAGCAATAGCTATAAAAGTTTTAAATGATTTATTTGCAAAGGTTAATGCGTATATATTTTTAATAGTGTTATAAAACTATTGATTTTTTTAAATTATTAACTTTGCTTTATTTTTAAAGTATTAATTACGTTTATTAAATTTATATATATATATTTATATAAAATATATACTTTTTATATTTTAATTAATTATAATAGCTTTTAAAACTTTATATAATAATTTAAGTTTTATAATTATAATATAAAAGAAAAAATTATTGATTTTTTTAACTTTTCTTTTTTTAAAATTATTTTATAACTTATGTAAATTTTTTAAAAAAGTAGTTTTTTCGTTAAAAATAACGTTTTTAATTAAAATAATTATATTAATAAATGAAATTTAAATATAATAAATATTAAAAAATAAATAACTTATAAAATAGCTAATTTAAGCTTTTAAATTAAGCTTATTAAGTTTTTTTTCTTTTTAGCTTAATAGCTATCATTAAAGCATAGGTTTTATAGCTATATATATATAAATAATATAAATTAAATCGGTATTAAATCATTATAATTTTATTTTTATTAAAGAAATAAGCGTAAAATCTTTATATAAGCTTTTTTATTTATATAATCATTTAAACATTTAATTATATAAATATATTACTATTTTTATAATATTAATTTAAAAAGTAATAAATAATTTAAAGCTGTTTTTTATTGCTTTAACTTCACGCTTAATTATATTTCCAGTTTTTTTAGCGCTTTGATTTTAGTTTTATATATTAAAAGCATATAGCTTAAATAATATTCCGTATAAAGCTTTAAAATGTTTAATAAAATTATTATATTTAAATATTTATATTTAAATAGCATAGTAAACTTTTAAATGTTTAATTGAATTATTTAACGCTTGGATTAATGTAAAAGATTTTCGGTTTATTAAGTAATAATTAAAGTTAAAGCTTAAATATTAATTAATAATTAAAATTAATAAGTTTTTAAAATTATGTTTTTTTTAATAATTATGGAAATTTATTGCTAGCTATATTTTAAGCTATTTAAAGCGATTTTATAATGCTTTATTAATTTATTATTATATTTTTAATATAACGCATGTTTTATATTTTATTATTTATATTTTATTATTTAAAAATTATTATTTTTTTACCTTTTTAACTTAAGTTATTATGTGATAAAAAGCGTTAATTTTTAAATAACCTAGCTTTAAATGTTATTAATAAAAATTAACTTTTAAAATAAACCTTAAAATAATAAAAGCTAACTTGTTTTTTTATGTATAAAAAATATTTTAATATAAATTAATAATATTTATTTTATTATTATAATATATTTATAGCTAGTTTAATATTTTAATAAAGCTTTTTGTTCAAAAATATTTATAATAACATTAAATTAATTGTTATTTTTAAGCAATAAGCTATATTATATAGCTTTATTATTTTAGGTTTTTTTAATTTTTATATGTAAATATTAATGTTATTAAAAGTTAAAATAAACATAAAGCTAGTTTTTGCATATATAGCTTTTTTTTTTATAGTTTGCTTAAGGTTAATAAATTTGCTAATTTTATTTAAAATGTAAAAAATAATTTCAAAGTTTAAAATAGTTAAGTTTTTTAGCGCGTAAATGGTTTTTAATTTAAAACGAGGTTTTATAACAAACAAAAACCACGGGAATATTTATTTTACTTATGCTAACTTTTTAGCTTGCATTTTAGGTTTTTTTTTTTATATTTAATTTATAATATTTTTAAAGCCTTTATCGCTTTTTAATTTAGCTTAAACAAGCTTTAAAACGGTTTAATTTAAAGTAAAATTATTAAAGGTTATTTAAATAATAATAATAGCATTTTAAGCTAATATAAAAACTAAAGCAGCTTTTACACATATAAGCTTTTAATTTATATATTTTAAAGTTATTGCGAGGGCGTTTTTTAAAATAATAGCTTTAATTGTTTTTATTTTTTTAAGTTTGATAGCTTTTGCTATATTTTTAAATGTTGTTAACGGGTGGTTAATTATTTAATGATATTTTTATTTTTTAAAGGTTTTTAGCTTTATAGTTACGGCTAAATGGCTTAACTTGCTAGTTGGCTTAGCGCTTTAAGTGGTTTATGCTATTTATACACGTGACGTACCTAGCCGTGCACCTATAAATACGAACGCACTTAAATTATATATAAAATAGTTTTTTTTATTTTTTTATTTTAATATTAATATATATTTAATCCGCTAACTTAAAGCTTTACCTTTAAAAAGCACTTTAATTATAATAATATTAAAAGTAATCTAGTTTAAAAAGCTTTATATTTTAATTAATTTAATATAATAAAACATAAACCGTTATATGTACTTTTGTTGCCTTTACAACCTTAAACCTTGCTTTAAACTTTAATTAAAAGCGTATTAATTATTTTTTTTTTAAACCTATTAATCGACGTTAAGGCTGAGATTTGATTTATTATTACCTGTTTTTTTTATTAATGGCGCGTTTAAACAAATTAAACATAACGAACTTTTTCCTCGGCGCTAGCCTTAGCGATAACGCTAGTTTTAACAACTAAGGTTAAAAGCATGTATATTTTTAGGTAAAAGATTTCATGAAAACGTTTACCTATATTAATAAGCTTTTTTTAATAAACTTTTAAAAACGTTTTTTTAAAGCGTTTATTATTGCCGAGCTTATTTAAATTAAAATAGCTAGTTAAAATGAAAAAAACGACAAGTTTACTAATGTTTTAAAAAAACTTTTAAAAACTAATTATAATTAAATTTATAAGGCCTTAAATAATAAAAGCTATAAAAAAAGCTCTTATAAATTTACGATAAACGGCATTTATAACAACGTGTTAAAAAAGGTTAAATATTTAATTTGATAATTTTATAAAAATAATAATAAAATTGTAAACTTTTATTTTAAGCCGTTTATTATAAAAGGAAAAAAAGCCTTTTTTTTTAATAGCTTTATAATTTTAAAGAATTTTAACAAGTGTTATAATGCTAATTGCAAAGCCTTATACTTTACAATGGTTATTAAAGGCTTTTTAATTTAAGCATAAAATTATACCGCTTAAAACGTGCATTAATAAGCTATTATTATTAATAGTAACTTTGGAAATATTGTAATGTTTATGGATAAAATTTATAATAAAGCTTAAAAATAGTTAAAATTAATAAGTTTAATTAATAATATATTATAAAAAAAATTGCCGAAGAAAAAGCAAAGCTTTTTAAAGTTAATGAATTAATTGCCGATTTAATAGCTTACGGTTATAATAACACTTTTAATTTTTATGTTTTTAAAGCTTTTAATAAAAGCGGACGTAAAAAATTAGCGAAGGTTAAAGTTTACATTTTTTATAACAATTTTAAAAAAAATAAAGTGCTTTTTAAAATTTAACACCGATTTTAAATTAATTGCTTAAAAGCTAAGGTAAATTAGTTTACGATAAAACAAGTTAAATTAACGGATGTAAAATCCCACTTTAGTGGCGAAATAGCTTTAAACCTTTAACTTTATTTATTAAATAGCTATTTTAACTAAATTAAAATTGCAAAGAAATTAATAAAGCATTTAAAAAAAAATATTTAAATGTAAATAAAAGCAAAAAACTTAGATAAAATAAATTAACTTAAAGTTAATTTTATTTAGCAACTTTTAAAAGTTTAAAAATATGTTTACTTATTTTATTAAAAAACGTATCATTGTAAAAACCAAATAAAAAAAAAGTTTTATAATTATATTACAATTATTTAATTAAAAAACTTAATTGCTTTTAAATATATTAATTTTAATTATAAATATTGCAAGTTTATTTTTTAATGTAAACGATTCGCCTATAATTTTATTAAGGCAAATGTAAATTTTAAGCGCAATAAAATTACATTAGCTGCTATAAAAAACGAAAATTAAAACAAAAATTAAAACGTTAATAGTGGTAATAATTGCAATAGAAATTAATTAAGCAATAATAATAATTTTAAACCTTTTGCGAATTTAAAAGTCGAAAAAGCCCAATTTTCACCAAATAAAAACGAAATAAAACAGCTTTTTATTAAAAGCTGCTGCTTTAATTGCTGCAAAAAATGTTATTACATTTGCGAGTGTTTTATTAAAAATTAAAAGTTTATTTTATTTAACACCGATTATAAAGCTTAACTTATAGCATTTTTTTTAAAATATAAACAAAATAACGTTAAAAATAACGAGGTTAAAACAAGAAATATTTAACCTTAAAAATTATAAACTTTTTTTTAAAGATTATATTAAATATAATAGTGAACAATGTACCTAATCTTTAAACATTATATTTAAATAAAAACTTTTTTTTATAATTTATATTTTAAAAATAAATAAACGAATTATTATTGTTTAAAAATGCTTTGCTAATATAAAAGCAAACGGATTTTTTTTTATAAATAAAACATTAGCTAATTAATTTATAATAAAGCTAAATATAATAATTATAAACGATTTTGCGAAAAAAAATGTTATTAGCTATAACGATAAAATATAATAAAAGATTTAAAAAGGTTTACTAATAAACTTTCACTTTTAAAAAAAGTTATTTAAAAATATATTATTAATGGTTTTTTTAATGCTAAACGAGATAATTATTAAAAGAGATTTTTATAAAACATATAATATTTTATTTAATATATAAAAAAGTGTTATGTTTTTTTACTTAATTTGCCATTTATTAATAAAAAAAAAGCAAAATAAAATGAAAAAAATTTTATAAAATAACATTTAAAAGTTATAAAAAATATAAATAATACACCGCTAAAAAAAACACCGGCTTTAAAAACCTTGGCTTTAACTTTTTTTACACCAGTTATAGCTATATTGCCGATTTTTGCCATTAAAACATATATGCTAAGATATTTTATAAAAGATTTTATGCGAGAAAACTTACGGAAAATAAACTATTAGCTAGCAATTACGACAAAAAACCTTAATAAAAGTTTTTTTCCCGATTATTTACCGAAAAGCGAGTTAAAATAATAACACAATGCTTAAGGTTTATATTATATATAAAAAAGATTTGCATAATATAAAGAAAAACCTATTTTTAAAATAACAATAATAAGCGTAGTGGTATTTACTGCGCATTTAAAGCAAAAAAAGCAACAAGCTTTTATTATTAACTTTTAAAAGATTAACTTTAAATTATGCGTAAAAAAAAAAAAATTAAACAGCTTATTTTTTAAAACCGAAACCGAGGAACTAAAGCTAAAAACTTGGAAAATAATACTAAAAAAATATTAATTATTAATTTATACTTTTAGCAAAGTGAACTTTAATGTTTTAGCAAAGCACTGCAATATTAATCACTGTATTAAATTTATCTTTAAGAAAAATAAAAGCGATTTAAGCAATAGCTTATTATATTGCATATTTATTAATAAATTTGCGGCTTTTAAAAAATATATATTTAATAACTTAAAAAAAGGTTTTATTATACCTGTAAATTTTCTTTTTATATTACTAATATTATATGCTTTTAAAGCTAATAAAAGTTTATAAGTTTGCGTAAATTATTAAAAAATAAACGCATTAATAAAAAAAAATAAATACCCGCTATTATTAATTAAAAAAACGCTGTTATATATTTTAAAAGCTAAAATCTTTACAAAAATTAACGTTCGTTAAGCATTTTACCGAATTTAAATATACCTAAACAATAAAACATTACTACGTTTAAAACTTAATATAAATTATATAAATATAAGGTTTTACTGTTTAAACTAATTAATAAACAAGCTATTTTTTAAAGATATATAAATGTAATCATAGGAGATTACATCGATAATTTTTACAATGTATATATTAACAATATACTCGTATATTTAAATAGCATTAAAAAATATTAAAAATATTTTAAAATTTAAATTTGCAAATTAACCTTAAAAATATAAGTTTTACGTTATAAAAACAAAGTACTTAAATTACATTATAAAAAAAATAGCATTAAAATAAACTTTAATAAAGTTGCTATAATGCGTAATTAAAAAAAATTAATTACGCTAAAAGCAGTTTAATTTCTTTTAAGATTTTATAACTTTTACCGATGCTTTATTTTTAAATATAGCTGCATTACCAAGCTATTATTTAACTTAACAAAAAAAAATATAACCTTTTAATAATTTAAAGCTTATTAAAAAGCGTTTAATAAATTAAAATATGCTTTAGTAAATGCATTTATTTTTGCTTACTTTTATTATAAACGCAAAACTCGCATAAAAACCAATGCTTTTAACGAAGTGATAGCCGGATATTTATTTTAAAAAGGAAAAAACGGCAAATGGCATTTAATCGCTTATATTTTTCAGATAATACATGGTGTTAAGCTAAATTACGGCATTTATAACAAAGAAATGCTAGCAATTATTAAAAAACTTTAATGCTAAAAATTAAAGCTAATTAAACTTTGAACAAAATAATTGTTTTTTATTATTATTAATCATTAAGCCTTAAAGTATTTTAATATAAAACAATACTTAGATTAAAAACAGGCAAATTAAGCGAATTTAATAGCTGAATATTATTTTATTATTATTTATTAATTTAAAGTTAAAAATAAATTGCTAATGTTTTGTTGCAAAAATAAAAAAACTTACGTATTTAAAAAAATTAGTTAAAAAGCTAAAAATATATAACATTATTTAAAATAATAAATAAAATACATTTATATTTAATAAACTTTTTAATATTATTATTTTGCTTTAATAATAAAAACCTTATAATTACATTAATTATAATTAGACTTTTTATTTTTAATGTTATATTAATAAATAAAATTTTATGATAAAACAAAAACTTTTTTAATTTGAAAATTTATTGTGCTAAAGCCCGGCTTATATAAAATAACTATTAAAATATAAGCAAAAGCTTTATTATTTATAAAAATAAACTAATTATATTAAAAATTAATAACTTTTAAATATATTTATTAAAAAAGATATATAAAAAAATCACCATTGTTTATTTAAGTAAAAATAAAACTCGAAAATTAATTATTTTATAATATTAATAGCTAAAAGCTTCCGCTAACTATAATATATATATTGTTAATTATTTTAAATATCGACCTGTAAAACTTTTTAAAAATAAAACACTAGGATTTTTCCAACTTATATTTATTTCCTTTAAGCTATAACGTGTTTTATTATTAAGTGACAAATATTATCAAGTGACAAAAGTCTCAAGCATTATTTAAGTCGCAATGTAAAAAAAACAACCATAACGCAATTAAATTATTTTAAATTAATCGGAATTTTTTTTATTAAATGTATTCACATCTACTGTACAAGTGCGCGCATTATGACCGGTGTTGCCGCATATGCCACAATGGCGCGCGCGCGTAGATGCCCTCACCCGACGACCACTTCCTTCACTATTTTTTTGATTTATTTGATTACCACCCTTTTTAGAGACCTGGAGATCTGTTCTCTCAGATCGAGTAAGTACTCTTCTAGTCCGTAATTGCTTATTTTTTGTTCTCCGACGTTTACTAAAGATGTGGTTAGCCTTTCGAAGCTTAGCTACCTCATTTAGTATTAACGTCTGCCCATGCAGTAAATAGTACGTAGCTTTTGATAACAAGTTTACAGCGTTAATAATTTTGCTGGGTAAGCTACTTTAATGCTTAGCGATTTGGGTTTTTAAGTAAATAGTCTGCGAAACGGCTTTTTTGATAGTGGTAAGGGTTTTTAAAACCCAAACAGTAGGGGGTAACTCAGGCTCTAGCAACGGTGTAGAAAGGATTGGCGTAATATCAAGCCCCGAAATAACGACTTTTGGGTTAAATGGGATAAGGCCAGTGGCCCTAAACCCAGACGTAATGTTTACAGGTGTTATTGCTTAAGTATAGGCCTTAAAAAACGCAGGTAAAAAGTCCTCCTTTAAAACATGCGTTATACCTGTTTGCATAATATTGCTGATTTTAATACTATATGCCTTTTTTAACGGGCTAAAACATGCTACGTTTAAAGGCTGGAGTTTATAAGAAGAATGCGCAGGCATTATTTCGGTAAAAATACCATTTTCTTGGCAATAGTTCTCAAATTTCTCTGAATGGTGGCTTTTGTGACCATTAAAGATAAGAAGACGTTTTGTGCCCATTAAACGCGGTTAAGTATACTCATTAAAGTGTTTAATCTATTTTAAACTGAGATTATTATTAATCTAGCTGTTATATGAGACCGCAATTTGCTATTTGGGTGGTAGAGGGCTATTGCGATACTAAAAGGCAAGGTGGGTTTTTCCCTCTAAAATGATAAAAAGCAGCACCAACCAACCCTATGAATTAATTGAACAAACGGCTGTAGACCAATTCCGATTGCCTTGCTGGGCTTGCCTAGGCCTATTCCGCTTTTTAACACTTGTTATAACTATATTAGTTATAATCATGCCTATTATAAACCCTATTTTATTAAAATTGTATATATTTTCCTTTGCAATGCCTTAACGCTTAATAGTCTTTTTTATGCGTTTGTAATACGCGTTATATTTGGTAGGATCTTTGCAGAGGACTCGGCTATAGTTGATTTAACGGTTTAAACGCGTTTGGAGGGCTGGTGTGCGGTTTATAAAGCGCGTTGTCTAGCACTTTCCGACAGGTTGGCTACCCCGCTCAGCCAATAGTTGGTCGGCTATATTTTGAATATAACACACCCGGGGGGGAAACGCTTTTGAATTTAGGTAAATTATAAACTGTATAATCGCCTGCTTTTCGGAGTCGGTTAATTTCGACTTTATATCTTTGCTGCCGCGCCGGGGCGCAACACCGGCGATTTTGCGGCGGAGGGTCTTGTTGGGAACGCTATATATTTTCGCAAGCTTGTAAATAGAAATGTAAAGGTTGCGTTTAAAAGCGCTAGCAGCAGTTAATAACTTAGCTTTTTTTAACGCGTGGTCCATTGTTATAGGTAGAGAAAATAAAGTTTAAATAATAGGAGGTGGGAAAACCTAAGACTTTTATCACTTGATAATATTTATCACTTAATGATAAAACACGTTACTAATATATTGTTATTAATTTTAAAGAAATAACAATTAATAAAAGAAAAGGCAAATTTATATTTATAATTATTAACGGATTTAACAAAGCTTTTTAGTTTATCTTTCACGATAAAATAATGACTGCAAAATAAATAACCTAGCTATATTATAAAAACTTTTTTAAAATTTATAAACTTTTTAAAAAAGTTAACTTTAATAAAAGCCTTTAATTTATTTTATTTTTTATAAATAAATTAGCAAAACTTTTTAATATAAAATAAAAACTATTTTTTTTAAATTATTATAAATTTATTAAATAAGTTAAAATTACGATTAAATATTTAAATTAAAAATTACGCTTTTTTTATAACCATTATTAAAATAATTAAACAAAAGTATTACTTATAATAAATTTTATTATAGCAGCTTTTTTATATAAATTAATAAATTTACAACTTTATAAAATTATGTTTAAATTTTTTATGCTTAACCATTATAACTAAGTTATACGGATTAAAGATTTTATTAATATATTTGTTAAAAAACAAATAAATCGAAAAAAAGCATAAACCATAGCTAAAACAATTAATAAATATATAAAAATTGCTTATTATATTTTTAAATAAATTTAAAACTAAATAATTGAAAAGAAAAATTATTATTAACATAAATTAAACTTTACAATTAACAATTAAATTTTTATTATAAAAAACCAATAAGTTTAAGTAATAAATCGCTTTTTTAATAAATTAAACCATTTATTTACGTAATAACATTTTAAAATTATAAAATAAACTAGTTTTACCACCTTTTGCTTTAAAGTCCCTTTAAATTAAAAATTAACCAACTTTTATTACGCTAATTAATTATATAAATATTTAAATAATTTATTACTTAGGTAAAAGGTTAAATAATTTAAAGCTAAAATTATACCAAACAACTTTAATTTTAAGCTAAAATAAAAAGTTAAGCAAATATAAACGTTGCAATTATATTTTAAAAAAATACTACAATATTAAATTAATTAAAAAAGTTAAAAATATAATGAAAAATAATACCCTGTGAATAATTTTAAAAACTTGCTAAAATTATTGCTTGTTTTTTATAAAAATAACTTTAATTTCGTAAAACCTCCGAGACGAGTAAAACAATAGTTAAAAGCAGCAAAAAAAAATAAGTTTAAAAAAGTGCATTTTAAAAATAATACATCAAAGGAATTTAAAAAAGTGATAAAATGTTTAAAAAAATATAATATAAACGTAAATGCAATAATAAATTATATTAATAACGTAATTTTATAATAAGCTATTGTAAAAAAGCGCAATATATTTTTATAAAATAAAGGTTTATGGTATAATAATAATTGCGTGAAAACCCGAAATAATTTTTCTTTTTATTAAAAGATAACAAACTTTAGGTTTAAATTTTAAAACAAGATTTTTTTTAAAAAAAGGGTAGTTACGACTAAATAGCTTAACCCGCTAAGTGGCCTAGCGCTTTAAGTGGTTTATGCCATTTATACACGTGACCTACCTAGCCGTGCACCTATAAATATAAACGCACTTAAATTATATATAAAATAGTTTTTTTTTTCTTTTTGTTTTAATATTAATATACATTTAATACCCTAATTTAAAGCTTTGCCTTTAAAAAGCACTTTAATTATAACATTTATTATTTGCATTTTTTTCATTAAATTAAGCTTTAAAAGCATTTTTATTAATATAAAGAATTAATTTATAAATAAAAGCTATTTAGCTAGTTTTATTTTTAAAATTAACGGTTATTTTTTAATAAGTTAATTTATTATTAATTATTTTATGAATAATAATTTAAATGCTTAAAACTTTTTTAAAGTAAATTTTTAAGTTTATAATTAAATAATTTATATTTTTAAGCTTTATAACTTTATATTTAATAATTAAAAATATAATGGCTTTTTATTTAATTATTTAAGCTTTTAAATTTTTTAAAAATTAATTTATTTTTTTTATATATTATTAATATTAAGTTTTAATTTATAATTATTAAATAGTTTTTAAATATTTTGTTAGTTTTTATATTAAAACAGGGCTTAAAAAAAAAAAAAAACAATAATAAAATAATAACAACAATTAATATGAAAAAAATATATGTAAAGTATATAAACAATAACATAACAATTATTATAAATAATAGCTTATAATTTAATTAATTAGTTAAATGTATATAAATAGCTAAGGTAGGTAAGTTAATTGGCCGATGGCTAACCCTTTAATATAGCTAAATATTTGGGCTATCGTCGGCCCGATCTCGGCTGCGCGCAGCCGTAACCCTTTCGAATAACCGAATTAACGGCTACACTAAGTGCTTAGCACCTGTAGCCACTAGCCCTGTTGCAATATTTAATTATATTATTTTTTAATTATTTTTATAAGTTAAAAAATGGTTTGCTTATAATTAAAAAAATTAATTTGCTTAGCTATATAATTAAATTTGCAATATATTTTTAATAGTTATTATAATTGCATTTAAAATAAATATATTAATTTTAATTAATTTAATAAAACTTTTTGCTTTTTTTTATTATTTTAAATAAATTTTAAGGTTTATTTATTAAGTTTATTTTATTGTTAATAATAATAACTAATAATTGCGCTTTTATAAACTTATTAAAGGCTTTTTTAAATAATTTTTATATTTTAGCATTTTTAATGTTAAAAGTTATACAAATTTATTATTTAGTTAAAGGTATTTTTAAAGGTTTAAAAAGCTTGCTTTTATTTTGAATTTTTTATTTTAAAACGTGTAATCTTTTAATTTAGCTAAAGTTATTTTTATATTTATTATTAAAGCTATTAATTTTAATTAATTATTTAATTTAACTTTATAAACAATATATAACATATAAAACTTTTAATTATTAAAATTAAGCGAGTTTAATTAATATGTTTTAATTAATTGATTAAATATATATTATATTATAATATATAAAGTAACTTTAAATACGCTTTATAAATTATATATATATAAGTTATATTTTTAATAAAGCTAATTATATAACCTTTTAAATTTAACATTATTACCTTACTAAATTTACTTGGTAAATTTACCTTATATAAATTATATAATTTTATAAATAAATAAAATAAAAAACAATAATAATATAAATTTAAATATAAAAATATAACAATTATAAAAGAAATTAACTTTTTTTATTAAATTAGTTAATATATTTATCAACACATTTTTTACTTAACTTAAATATTTAATTAAGCCGGTTATTTTTTAATTACATTTAAAAGTTTATATATAAAAACAATAATAACTTAGCAAAAAATAAATTTAATGATAATTTTTATAAATTTACTATTATTTTATTTAATATTATTTTAAAAACTACATTAAGATTTTAACGTGGTTTTAAATATATTTATTAATAAAATAATAATAAATTTATAAACAATACCATTAAAATTTATTTTTTTTAAAAATTTTAAATTTATTATTATTTATTAATTAAATTTTAATTTTTGCTTAAATTAAAAATAACTTGTACAAAAATAAAAGTAAATTTAATTATAAAAATAATATAAGCTTTTATTTTATTATAATAACATATATTATATAATAAAAGCTAATAATAACATTTTTTTTAAATTTAATAAACATAATAAATATAATATAATTATAAAACATAAAATAATAAAATAATTAATTTAATAATAAAAGCTTTATTTATATTTATTTTAAGTGTTTTTGTTTTTTTTATTGCTTTAGCATTATTTTATTATATAAAGCAAAAAAGCGGCTTTATGTTTGCTATTATTAAACAATGCTAGCTTTTTTTAAGCGTATATCTTATATAATAAACATTGTTTTTAATAAATATTTTATAAGCTAGCTAGCTTAAAAACCAGCCGCTTTAAATAATTTATAATTTATAATAGTTTATTGTTTATTAATATTTAAACTTAAAAAATGTTTAATAAATATACCTACTTAAGCTAATTATTATAATATATAATAATAGCATGCTTTTTTGCTATATTAAAAATTATATAATATAAAGCATTAATAAATATTAAATAATTTTAGCTTAAATAACGCTTATGCTATAATAAGCTTAGCGTTATATTTAAAAGCACTTTTTATGTTTATTAATGTATTTTATAATAAATTTAGCGTTAACCTTTTTATAATGTTAAAGTAAAACCAAGAATTAATATATAGTAAGTATAAACCACTTTTAGCTTAAATTGCTTATGTTATAGTAAACTTAACACCGTATTTTTTTTCTCGCGTTTAAAAAGTGTGCTATTTTAATTAATTAATAATTATAATTTGCCGGTTGGCTTTTTTTATATATTTACCGACTTTATTTAAATAAAAAATATAGCTTAAATAACTCCCGTATAAATAAGCAATTTCCGAAAAATATTAAATGGGAAAAGTGCTAAAACAACTTATAAAACGCAACTTTAAAAAAAAATTAAAAATTAACCTGCTTTCCAGGGTATTTAACTAAGCAAATTATAGTAAAATAGCTGTAAAGCTATAGTTACCATAATTATTATCTTTTATTTTTACGTGCTATTATTAAATTATGCGTATATAAAACGTTTTGCACTTTGTTTATATATAAAATTAAAAACTAATCTCTCGTTTTTTTTAAAAACTTAAAAACAGCTTTAGTTTTTATAACTTTTATAAAAACTTATTATATAACTTTTTTTTATTTTAATTATAGCTTGTTTTTTAGTTTAGTTTAATACCTTTTATTAAATCGGTAAATCACTTTTAGTTTTTTAACAAGCTGTTTTTTTTATTAGTTTATAATATTATTAATAGCTAACTAATTATGTTATAATTATATTATTTTAATTAAATATTTATTGCTTAGCTATTTAATATTTATATGCTATAATATATAAATATTTAATAGCAACAATAATATATTTAAAAATTAAATTAAAATATTAACTTATGGTTTTTTACATAGCAGTATAATTTTTAATAAATAGGTTATTAATATTAATAAATTAGCAAAAGTAATATATTGCCGCATATATTAAAGCATTTTTATATATAACAAAACCTATTATATTTAAAGCTAAACAATAGTATAAAAAATAATGATTGTGTTTAATAAATAATTGTTTTAATAAAATAGCTTAAAAATTGTTTAATTTGCTTTTAATTATTTAGTTAATTATTTGTTTAATAATAGTTAACTTTATATTAATTAAATGTTTAAAGCTATGTTTTTTAAATAATTTACTTTTAATTTTTATAAGCCGTTTATTATTAATAATATTTACTTTTATATTTTCACTAATTATTTTAATAAGCTTTTTATAACTTATTATAAATATAGCTTAAAATAAATTTAATTTATTTTTTATTATAAATAAAATGTGACGAACCTTAAATTCGTTGGGCGTGGTATACTCGGAGCTCCCGTGTGAATTGTGCTAGGTAGTATAATAGGTAGTGGTTATCGTCGTGTGGTCACTAAGTAGTTAGGATTGCTCCCATGCAGCTATTCCAAGAAGTCGCTGTATGCTTAGATTAAATTGTGAAGTAAGAACTACAACTAAATACATAGGAAACGTTGGTCTATTATATAGGCAGTCCTTCCTTCACCAATTCCGTTGTTGCTCTGTCTGCTCTGAGAGCACCCAGAGCGCCTGCTCCATCGGCTCTCAGAGCACCGAGAGCGCCCTGCTCTTGGTCTCCACAGAGCTGCGTATCACGTGACCACACCTGTGCTGTGGCTTGTCTCCTGGTCCAGCCCAGTGCCCCTCATTGGGTCCTTTGGTCACCTTGGGTCTTTTAACAGGCCATCCTGTTGTTGGTTTGTAATATAAAATAACCTAGGTTTTATTTTATAACTTATTTTATAATTTAATATAAAAGTTTAGTTTGTTTTTAAACTTTTTAAATTTTTTTTTTACCAGGTTTTTTTTTATAACAACTTTAAAAAACTAAATTATAAGGTTTTATATAAAATTTACAAATAAATTTGCAAATAAATTTGCAAATAAATTTTTATTTTTATTTATGTTTAATATAATAAATATTTAATTTTATTGTTGTTTAATAATAAATTAATTTTTAAAGCAAAAAATTTTAACGTTTTATATATTTTTGCTATATTTCTTTTTTAATTATATAAATTTAATAAGTTTAAATTTTGTTATAATTATAACATAAAAAATCGCTTTTTATAATTTTCATTTATTTTAAAAGTTTTAATATTTAATAAAGCTTACTTTTTTAAATATTATAAAACTTTAAATGTTTAAATATATTTTTAAGCCTTAAGCATACTAAAAAAATCAATAAATATTTTAAGATTTTCTTTTTAGCAATTACTTTTATAAAGCTAAGAAATTAGCTGCTTTGTTTTTAAAAAATCTATATTTAATTAATGCTTTTTATATATTTATAATTAATCATTTATAAAAATAAGCTAAAAGTTTGCAGCTAGTTATATTGCTGCTAAAATTTGCTAATCTAATACTTACAGTTAAGCAAATAATATGCTATTTTACAATTTATTACATTTAATTAAAATAAATGCGTTATTTGTAATAATATAATAAAGCATAAAATAAAAACAAATTTTAATTAAGCTAATATAATTTTTAATATATTAAAAAAGCATGGGGTTTTTTTAAATTAAATAAAAGTGCTTAATTTATTGCGTAAACATTTAAGCTAAAATATAAGCAACACTTTTGCTTAAACTTTTTAACAATTTAATATATTGGTTTTTTGCTTTAATATATATAATAAACCAAGGTATATATACTAGGCTTTATAATTTATAAGGTATTTTTTTTAATAGCTTATTTTAAGCTTTTATATTAAACAATATATATATATTTGCTATTATAGCTATAAAAAAACATAAAAGCTTTTAATTATATAAGCGTTAACGTGGTTTATTACTAAGTGGCGCGTATTATTTAATAGCGCACCTTTACTACTTTTTATTATTTTATAATAAAATATTTTAACTAAAACACTTTTAATTAATTTAACTTAATTGCTATTTAATTTAATACTTAATTTTATAATAACTTTACAAGTTTTTAAATTATAACCTGTTTTATTATAGCTGCTACAACATTTGCTACTTGTTTTTTTTTGTTTTAACAAACTTTTATTTTTACTTTTATCGGTTGCTAAGCGTTTACTCTTTGCTTTGTTGTTTTGTAGCTTTTAAAATTCCTTAACAGTAAGACGTTTCCCAAGCTGTATACGCAATTTTTTAGCTTTTCGGCGCTTAGAAAAAGCCAAATTAGCTTTTTGTAATATGCGTATTTGATTTTTTATAAAGGTTATTTTATGCGCTATTACATTTATACCTTTTGCCATTTAGTTTATCGCATTTAAAAATAGTGTTAAGAAGCTTTTTTTATAAGCTAAAACTTTAGTTTTAATAAAAAAAAATATTTACTCGTTTGTTAAAAGTTAAATAGCGTTTAAAAGTTGTAAATATTAGCTGTTTTTAAATGTAACAGGCTAAGTGTAAACGTTTAAAAACGCACATTTAGCTTGTTAGTTACTTTATCCAGATAGTGAGGTACTAAACCAAATGCGCTAAATTTAGATTTAATATTAATTTTTGTAAAAATGGCAAAATACGCAGCTTTAAAGGCAATAAAAAACTTTAGCTTTATAATATAGTTTATTAAAGCTTTAATAAACAACTTGATTTTTTTCAAATAAGCGCGTTTTAAAAGCAAATAAAATGCTACATTTAATGGCTAAAGCAAATGAAATAAATAAAGCAGCATATTAAGCGTAATAATGCTATTGTTTTTGCAATATAGCTTAAACTTGGCCAAAATATAGCTTTTATAACCATTTAAAATCAAAAGGCAATATAAACCCTTTGTTTACGTTTTAATATGCTTATTAAAGTGTTTAATCTAATTTATACCTATTTTGTTATTAGTTTAGCTATTTGCTGTTAGTTTAATTACCTAGTTGCTTGGTAAATTATATTTAGTAAACTAATTTAAAAAGTAACATACGCTTAAAACGATAAAAAACGGCAAAATGCACTAGCTTTACAAATTAATGCCTTTAATTACTATTAACTATTTCTAATTGCCAAGCTAAACTAACTTTGCTTTCTTACGCTACTTGGCATATGTTACAACAAGTGTTAACGCAATTATTTCTATTATAAAGCCAGTTTTGTTAAAATTATATATGTCCTCGTTTAAAATGCTATATTTAGCCTTAATATTTGCAATTAGCCTAAATTAACCAAAAATAACGCCTAGGTCTTTACAAAGTGCCCTTTAGTAATTATATTTTCGATTTATTTTAGTTTAAAGTTTGGGTTGCGGTCGATAAATCGCTTAACCTAGTGCTTGCCAATAGGCTTGCTACCGCATAATTTTAAAAGGAGATTGGCCATATCTTTTACACTAGCGATCTTAGGAGGCATCCCTTAAATATCCAGGTTAATTATATACTTTTAAAGCATTTTCTCTTTAGTTTTATTTAATTTACGTCGATTAGGTTTAATTTTGCGTATTAAGGTTTGGCCGTTAATTTAATAGCATAAAGTTGTTTTAAGGACATTATAAAGCTTTGCAATAGCTTGTTGGCTAATTTTATTTAGTTTGTTATATATTGCTTAAATTGCTAAAAAAATTCGATTTTCTTTAAATTTAGTAGTTATTATAGTTAAAAAGTTATTACGTGTTAAAGTTTAAAAAGGAAAATTTAAAATAAACGTGCGCCATTAAGTGATATGCGCTATTTAATGGTAAACCACGTTATATAAAATAAATAAGCATATAATTAGCTGTTTTTTAGCTATTTTAGCTATTATTATTTATTTTTGCTAAAAAAATACCATAATTTTATTATTGCAAAACTGTTATTAGTTTGCATAAATTAATAAACAATTTATTTAAAAAACGTTATATTTAAGTTATTATTTAAAATAAAATAGCAAGCAATATTAAGGCTTATTTATAAATTAATAATATTAAAACAGCTTTTAATTAAATGTTTTTAACTTAAATAATTTTAAACTATTTAAAAAAAGTTAATATTATTATATTAATAAATGTATAATTTTTATTATTATTATAAAAAGTATATTTATTATTTATAATGTTTATTATAAAAGCAATTAATAAAAATATATTTAAGTTTAAGTTTTAAGCTTTTTTATTATTTAAATCATTAAAAATGCCATTAATATTATTAGCGTTAGCATTTTTATTATTAGCTTTTTTAAAATTTACGACTATTTTATCGGTTTTTTTTAGCATGTTTTTTAACGTTATTTTTAACGTATTTTTTAAAGCTAAATAAAGCTTTTTAGTTTATTTATTTAACGGCAAATAAAGTTCAATATTTTTTCTACACTAAGGAAATATAGCATTAAATAAAAGGTTATAATTAAAACTATAGTTTTTAACTTTATTTATTTAAAAATCTTTTTTAAAAAAAAATATAAAAAAAATAACATAATTATTTAAACTTTATTAAAAGTTGTTATTTTATATATTTAAAGTTTTAAAGTTATTTATTATTTAGCCAAGCTAAAAACGTTAAAGCTTATTACGGTATTTTTAATTAAGGTATGCTAAAATTAAAAAGGTTAAATATTTTTTAAGCAAATAAAAAAGCACGGGGGCTTTTTTATATTGCTTTTGTTTAGCCGTATAAAGTTTTATTTTTTTTGCTTTTATTTTGCTATTTTTTTAAACGATACGCTAAAAAGCACTTTTTGCCATTTATAATTTTAGCTTTTTTAAAAAAAGGTAAATCTTTTTTATAACATTATATTAAAATACGCATTGTTTTTTTTAATTTAAAAAAAGCATTTTTATTAATTTATTACTGCGTAAATAAGCCTGTTAACTAATAAGTTTTTTTAATATATATTAGCAAAAAAAATATATATATATTTTAACTATTATTTAAGCTTTATACTTTGTAAGCATAGTATTATATAAAATAAGGAATTAATTGTTAAATGTATGCTTTTTAATATATTTATAATTTAGCAGTTTATTTAGCAAAAGTGATTTATGCTTTAAAAATAGCTAACCTACGTTTTTTAATAATTGGTAATAAGTTTTCATATTAAAAAAAAGGTTGTAAACTAAAGAAAAAGGGGAAAAAATATAGTTATAAATATAGGCGTGTGTTAAAATGCTAATATATAAAAACGTTAATGCGTTAATGCGTGATTTATAATATATGATTTAATTTTAACAAAAGTTTAAAAACATTTATTTAAATCTTTTGCATAAACTTTTGCTTATAATATTGAATTTATTAACTATATATTAAATATTTACTTTTGCTAAAATAATTTAGCTTGGTTTTACCGGGTTTTATAAAAAATAAACAGCTGGTTTAAAATATACTTTACGTTATTAAATTTAAGAAAATGGTTTTAAAACAAAAAGGTATTTAAATAGCTATAGTTTTAAAATATTAAAAGCTATTTTTAAAACTGCAAGCAGTGTGCAAAAACATTTAAAAATATTATATGTTTAGCTTTACTTTTATGCTTTTTTTTTAAAAAGCTTTTTAATTTTTTATATGTTTTAGGTAATATAAATAAAATTAAATTTTTTATATTATTATGCTTATTTTTTTTAATATGCTTTAGGTAATATAAACATAGCTTTTTTTGCTTTTTTATATTATTAATTATGCTTAATTTTTTTATAATTTAAAAACAAACTTATTTTTCACCTTTTTATATTATTATGCTTAGCTTTTTTATAATTTATAATAATATAATTTAAAAAAAGTGTGGCGGCAAAAAATATATATAATATAATAAACCTGGTAAATTATTAGCTTTTATGGTTAATTTTTCCCATTTTTCACTTTTCTCATTTAAATTACATATATTTTTTCACTTTTTTTTTGCAGCTTATAATTATTATAAAGCAAAACAAAATAAAAGTAATATAAACTATTGCTATAAATATAAATAAAGCTAAAGCTTGTAATGTTTTACTTTAAAAATATATAAACATTATTTTTTAAAAAAGCAATAAAATGCACAAAACTTTAGGTGCTAAGGTATATTTTATTATTAAATATTAAAGCTAATAATATCAATACTTTTTAAATTTAAACTTTTCTTTTTTTGTATTATATAAAAACATTGTAAAAGTTTATTTCTTTTTACGTTTTTATATATTTAACTAAATAACTTTTTAGCATATTAATTATTCACTAATTAAAGCTATAACACTTAATACTTTTATTTTTCTTTATGTTTTATATATTATTAAACAAGTAAATGTTATGCTAAAAACATTAAAGCTAAAAATTGCTAGCTAACTAATTATTATCTTTAATGTTATTATTATCATTAGTTTTATCCCTGCTAAGTTTGCTATTATTAGCTTAGCTATTAATATTATTTAAAATAAAAATCATAATATTAAAGCGTTTTAAACTAAAAATATTAATGATAAAAACCTTACGCTATATAAAATTAATAGCTATGATATTATAAATAAAATTAATAAACTTTGTATATTTTTAAACTATAGCTTTTTTATATCCATAGCCGCACCTGCTATTATTGCCCTTTATAATTAATGTTGCTTTACATTTTAGTTAATTATTAAAAAAGCAACTATTGTTTAACCTTTGTTAAGCAAGGCTATAAATGCCCTTAAAGCTTAAATTAGCGGTAATTATTAAAAAGGTTTAGCAAAATAAACGTTGCTTAAGCTAAATTTAAAAGCTTGTTTTTCCAGGATTTATAAAATAATTATAATTTTAATAAAGCAAAATTATTATATACCGGTATTTAATTTATTTATATATAGTTAAATTAATTAATAATATAAAAATAAGCTAAAGAAAGTAAAGGATTTTAAATATATTAAAAAAATTAATTAAACATTTTAATTTATTATTTAAAAAAAACTTGCATTATAATATATAATATTATATGTTAAATATTTATATGCTTTTATATTTATTAAATTTAAGCTATATTAAAGGTATACGACTTTTATTTAATAATTTAATTAGTAAAAGATGCATTAGCATATGCTAATAATAAATAATATAGCAGTAAAAATGATTAAATTATAGCAAACAAATAAATAACTTTTAATTTAATTTATAATAAATAAATAATAAAGTTAAAATATGCTTAAGTTAAGTTAAAGGAAATATTATAAAAAAATATAAAAACTTTTTGCTGGAAAATATTGCTATTATACTAACTATTTTGCCGCTTTGCTTTTTATACCTAGAAAATAAATTTAATAATAAGTTTTCTTTGATTTTATTATTGTAAACAGCTTTTTCGATTACTTTATTAGCTACCCTTTGTGTTATTATTGTTAATAATTAACATTTCTTATAAAAAAATGCTAAAAATTCTTAGCTGCTTATAATAAAAGTAAAACCAAAAGAAATAATAATGCTAATAATATTAGCAGGGCTACCGGAAATAATAATGTTAAAAAAAGCAAAGCTAGCAAAAGTAACAGCAATAATAATATTAATAAAATTAAAAATATTATTTTATTTATAAAAAAAGTAAAGGTTTAAATAATTTGCATAGTAAAATATTAAATGCAAAATATTGTGCAATGTTATATTAAGGAAAAAAGCATTAAAAGCATTTAATTATGCTATTAAATTTAAAACGGTTGTTTAAATTACTAAAGCTGCTTAAGTTGCTAAAACTGCTTAAGTTATTAAAGCTGCTTAAGTTATTAAGGCTGCTTAAGTTATTAAAGCTAATAAGTTTAAAATAATTACTAAAGTTGTTAAATTTAATTTAATAGTTAAAAAAGTAAAGAAAAGTCTTTATTTAAATGTGTAATAAAAATTTAAATGGTGTTATTTTTAACATAATAAAATAAAACGCAAACCTTGGTTTTATTTTGCATATAAAGCTTGTTTGCTTTTTTAATGATTGCGTTTTCTTTGCATTAATTGCGTTTGTTAAAGTTTTATTAAAAGGAAATCAAGTTTTAATTTATAGTAATAATATATAAAAATGCGTTAAATGTTAAAATAACTAATGGCAAATATAAAAAATAAGCTAAAGAAAATATTGTTTTATAAAATAGCATATAAATATTAAATTAAATAATTAAAGTTTAGTAAAAAATAATATTATAAATTAAAACATTTTTTAATTAAGCTAAATTAAATGCTATAAATATATATAGTTTTTTAATAATATTATAAAATTGCAAAATTTATAAAAAAACTAGCTTGTTTAAAGTTAAAACTATTTTAATATTATGTTTAAAAAAAGCGAGAATAAAAATAAATAAAAGATATTTTATATAATAACACTTTTATATATTGTTTTATATGCAAACTTTAATAAACATTTTTAATATAAAATATATGCTTTTAAATTTGCATATTTTAATAATATTAAAACTAAAGCTATTTAGCTTTTATTTATTTAACTTAATTAATATAATTTTAAAAGTTAAAAACTTTTAAAATGGCTATATATAAAGTTAAAGTTTATTATATACGCTAAATTGCTTTAGTTTTATTAATTATTTTAATTGTTTATTTTCGGCTATTTATTTAGGTTGTATACCTATAGTGTATACCTTTAAACAAATTAATATATAATTTTGCATTATATATGTTTTAATAATATTAAGCTAAAGTTATTTATATATTATAAATTGTAATAGCTGGTTAGCAATTTTTAATATTATATTATTTATAAATTATAAATGTTTAATATTGTTTTTTAACTTGCAGATTTTTTTAAAGCATATATACGTTTTAGTATATTATGTTTACATTATAGTTTTAAACTAATATTATAAATATTTAGCACTTAACATTAAATCATATAAGCATATATAATTTATGTTAATTATTAAGCATGTAAATTTAAAACAAATATAATATTAAATAAAGAATATTCTTTTATATTTTTAATATAAGCTAACAACTAATATAGCTAAAATATATTATTATTATAGTTATATTATGTTTAGCAAAATAGCATAAATAAATTTCTTGTGCTTATTTAATTTTAATGTAATTTAAAATATATTTTAAGCCATTAAAATTATTGCGCGGCATTTAAAACAGTAAAAATATCCGTTTTAATTATATTTTGTTTTTATTTATAATAAATTACCTAATAGTTTAATTAGCCAAGTAATTAATTAATTGATTAATTAATTATATTTAATGTTATAAAGTTTAAAACCAAGCTTTTTAAAAGGCATATAAGCATGGTAAGCTGGCTAATTAAGTGATTTATTATAAAAAGCTAGCTTTATAATATAAACTGTTTAATAGCTATTTATAAATAGCTTTTTTATATAGCAATTTATGCTTGTTTGCTTTAAATCACTATAAAATAATTATATTGTAAATTAATAAGCAATAAATTTTTAATTAATATATTGTATTATTTAAAGCAGGTATGCTATAGCAGGCATGCTAAAAGGCTTTAACCTTGTTAAAACATGTTTATTATATAAATAACTAAATAAAATTAAAAAAATGGCTTTAATTTAATTATTAAAATTATAGATAAATAATAAGTTATTTTATAAATAAAATTTAAGAAAATAAAAAAGGGAAAAACATATATAAATATTAAACTATATATATAAACTAGTTTTTATATTTTATTTGCGTATAAAATAGTTATTATTTTTTATATTACCTATTATATATAATATTATCCCTTATTTATTTAAGTTTATTCACTGCTTTTTAATATATTTACATTATTATATAATGCTGCTTTTTTTTTTAACCAGCTTTAATAATTAAAGCTTTAACAAGGATTATATTAACTTTAATAAGTTTAATGTTTTTAACAAAAACTATGTTAACTTTAATAAGTTTAACGTTTTTAATAAAAATTATATTAACTTTGGTAAGTTTAACGTTTTTAAAAATAAAAACCTTTTTTATAAGCTTTTAAATAAGGTTTTTAATAAGTTAAAAATAGCTATTAATGCTAATTTTAATTTAAAGTTAAAAAATAAAAATAAAAATAAAAATAAAATTAAAAAGCAAAATATTATAAAGCTAATTTATAATTGTTAAGCTTTTTTACATAATAAAAAGAAATTATTTAATAATAATGCCTACCTTTTTAAATATTATTTATAAAACATTAAAAATATTGATAAAAATAACTTTAAATAAAAATGTTATTTAATCATAACTTTTAAAGTAATTTATTATATTAAAAAGCAATAAACAAAAAATATATAATAAATTTTGTAATTTTTATTATATTTTTAAAATGTGTATATATATGTTTTAATTATTAAAAAGTTAATATAAATAATAATATAAATTTTGCGAAAAAATTTTTAAAGCAAACTAAAAAACATTTTTTTAAAATATTTACATATATATAGCAGTGTAGTTTATTAATTAGCATTTATATTAAAAAATAAATAAAGTTTATTATTTATTTTTTTGCTTCTTTTTTTATTATTTGCAAATTTAAAAAATATAGCTTACTAATTTTTACAAAACGAATATGCAAAATAAACGCTATAAAAGCAAAGTTTTTTTTTTTTTTTTAACGCGTGTTTTAATTAAGATTTAAGGATTTTATAAAATATAAAATTAATACTATAATTAATAACAAATAAATAAACAATATATAAGTTTATATTTAAATAAATAAAATATATAATGTATACTAATAAGCTGTAAACACTTTATATATTTAATAATAATTATTAATTAAACTGTTAAAAATAAATTAATAAATTTATAATTATCAATAATTTAAAATATTATATTAGCATTATGCTTTAAATAATATAAAAAAACTTTAAGCTAAAAAAATAGCATATATTAACAATGCTTTTTTTTCTTTTATTAATTTTAGCTAACGCTTAACCTTTGTTAATTTTTTAACTTTAATATTAAAATATTACTATTAACTTAGTTTAAGACTTAAAAAATAGCTTATATTAACTTTTAATTTAATTTACGCTTGATTATATAAAGGCATACTTAAATCTTAAAAATAAATATATAGCATTTAATAATTTAAATTAATGTTAGCATTTATATTAATTAACTAATGATAATAAAAAGTTTTTTTTATTGCTAAAAATTATTTGCAAGCTAACATTCTCTTTAAGTTTATATGTTTTTCTTTTAGGAATTTTAATTTAATACTAGGCTTTTTAAGCTAATCTTTTAAATAACAACATTTATAATATTATTAAGTTAAATATTTACAAAAAAAAATCAAACTTTTTTTATTTCTTTAATATAATTTAAATAATTAGTTTTTATTTTATAGCATTAAACAAGATTATACTAAAAGATATATAGTATTTAATAATTTTATTTTAATCGAAATTATTATAAAATAAGTAAATAAAGTTAAAAAGTTTGCTGGCTTTAAAAACACAATTATTAATTATAACTTGCGTTATATAACGGGAAATAACTTAAATTAAAATAATAATTAAGCTAATTATATTATAAATAACCATTTTTTAATTATTTACATAATTAATATTAACAATATCCTATATAATTTTATTATAAGCTATGTTTTTAACTTTAATACTTTTTAATAGCATTATTTTAATTGTATTATATGCGCTAATTTTTAAATTATATAAAAAAAGTTAAAACTTCAGCAAGATTTAATTTAAAACGTTATTAATTATATTTATTTTAAAAGCAGCTATTGTTTTATTTAGCTAATTAAAGCTTAATCGGCTATGTTAAAATATAATAAAAAGGTTATTAAATTAATATTAAAGCATAATGCCTGTTATAAGTAAAATTTAAAGCAAAAAACCTTTAGCTTTAAAATTAAAGCGCGTTTAAGCAAACTATACACTTAAAATCTAAATAAAATCTGCTGCAAATAAGGCAATATATAAGCTATTTAAAATATTATTAATTAAATAAAAAGCAAAAAGCTAAACAAAAAAGCTTTTTTTAAAACCGGTGTTGCTAATATATATTTAATTTAAGCTTAAATAATTAATATGCTTAAAAAAACTATTATTATTAATATTAAGCAATAATTACAGCATAAAATAAATGTTGTTAACTTAATTGCTTAACATTATCTTGTATAAAAATATAGTAAAAAGTTTAAAATTGTAACCTTAGCATTTACGCTTATAATATCCCAGCTATCAGCATAAAATTAAATTGAAAAACTATAATAATTTATTTCAATTAAACTTGGCAAAAAAATTACCAAATGTTTTATTTATATTAAAAATGTTTTATTACTTTTGCTAAATAATTTATAATATATTAGGTTTTACTATAATTATTACTTTATATATAATATTGCTAAACATTTTATATATATATATTGGCTACAATGAAAAAATAATAATAAGCTATATTATTTAGTGTATAAGCTTATAATATAATTGCAATATAAAAAATATTTTTAAAATTATATAAAACTTATGCATAGGCTATAGTTATATACCTTGTATTTTAAATAAAAACATTAATAATAGTTAACAATTAACTAAGTTTTTTTTAAAAACCTTTAGCTTTAATATTAGCAGGCAATATATTTTAACTTTTTTTTTTTTATATAACCGCTTTTAATATTATTCTTTGTTATATAAACCATTTTATTTAAAATAAAAAAATAAATAAATACTTTATTTTATATTGCTTTGCTTTATATTATTTAATTTAAAAACCTAATATTTAAATTTAAAAACAAATGTTTAAACTTATATTTTGCTTAATATTATTGCTTTAAACGCTTTTTTTAACAGCTTTATTAAATATTTCTCCTTTTTTACAAAAAAGGTAATACACTACTAATGTTTGCAAAACTAGCTTAAGTAATAATTATTAAAGCGGTACTACTGTAATAAAACCCGGCTATTTTTTACCCCTATATATATACTATTTTAAAAAAGCTTTTATTTAAAAAATTCCATTAAAAAACTTGAAATTTAATTAATAAAATATAATAACGCAATAGGTAAATTATTATATATTAGTTAAATTTTTAAATCTTTATTAAATTTTTTTTGCAAAATTTGCACTTATAATACCACTTAAACAAATTACCGTATTAAACAGCAAACTCTTTTTAAAATAACAGCATTTTTTTACCTTTTTAACCGCACATAAAAACCTTGGCTTAATTTCAGGTATAAACATTAAACTATTAAAAAATCGTATAATAATATAATTATTATAAATAATAATATATTGCATTATAAATTAATTAACTAAGTTATATAATAGGTAAATTATTATAAGCGATAATAATAAAACAAATATATATACTGCTATAAATGCTGCGTGTTTTTTATAGCAGCTGCTAATAAGTTTTAAAATACCGTGCGCTTAAACAATAATAAAGCGGTTATCCGCGTTATACTTATTAACTTATAATAGCTTTAACAATAGAGCATTATATGATAAAAGCTGGTTGTAAAGCTTGAAATTAACTTTATTTAAAATATAATAATTTATTATAGCTGTTTAAAACTTTAATTATTTAAATTTTCTTTTGTTTAAATAGCTTAGCTATATATTTATATATAACTTTAGCTAATAAAATAAATCTTCATTTTTAACGCCTATGTTTTAATAAAGCAAAAGCTAAATAGCTTTATATAAAACATTAGAAAAATTATAAAAATAAACGAGAAAACGCGTTTTAGCATATATAACGCGTTTAAAAGCTTTAAAACTTGCAGCCTCGTATTTGCTACGTATAATACATTATAAAATAAAAGCAGCAGCTAGTTTTTTAGTTGTTTTAAATTTTAATCTATAAAACAAAACAAAAACTTTTTCCGTGTTAGCTTTAATTAAAAATTTAAAATTTGCTTAAAAAATCAATATAATAATATTTAAAGGTTAGCATTAGTTTTTAGCATTTATATTATTTAATTATAAACACAAATAAAACAAGGCATTTATAAAATAAATATATATATTTTATATAAGCTTAACATTATAATATATATATATATACATATATATAAATGTTTAAAAAAATAATTTAAAAAAATAAATTAAAAACTTAAAATTTATAAATTAAATTGCAATTTTAAATTTTATACGGTATTAAGCTAAAAACCGCTAGTTGCTACATGGGTTAAGCGTTAATAACAATGCTATACTTTAAAAAACTTAAAAAGTGTATAATATATCCGAGAGGGCTTACCGCTTAATAAAATATATTTAATAACATAGCTAAAATATTATAAATTAAAATAAAGTTTAGCTATAATGAAAAAGTAAAGTTAGCATAACTTTAGTAGTTTTAAAGGTTTTAAACCTCCGGTGTTAATTTAATTGTTTTTTATTAGCAATAGTTAAATAATTTCATTTTTAATACTATTAAAACCTTTTAGCGGTTGCACGCTAAATTAGCATATATAACATTAAAAAAATTAAATCTTTAACATTTTAATAAAAGTTTTTTATTATCATATTAACGCGTTTAAAATATTTCATTGCAATAATATATTGCAAAAAATAGCTTTATAAAATGCTTTTTTAATTAATTATAAAAAATTTAATAATGTTTTTTTTTTCTATATATTTAATTTTAAACTTAAATAAATTTACTTATAGCTTTTTTTTAACGTTTTACATTATATAGCTTATTTAACCTTGTTATTAGTTAGCTTTTTTTTGCTACTATAAAAATTATCGATTAAAGCAATAAGGTTTTAAAGCTATTAATATTTAAAAATAGCGCATTACTTAGCAAATATACTAAATATTTATAAATTTAATAAAAAAATAAAATAAAAAGTTATTAAATAAATATATTAAAAAAAACAAAGTTTATAATAAAATTAATTTGCAAATAATATTTTTAGCCATGCTTTTTATTTTAATATAATGCCACAAAAAAAAAAAAGCATAGATTAATAAAAACATGCTAAAACTTAAAGCTGAAAAAAAATAAAAGCTTAGTTATTATTTTTCATAGTATAAATTACACTTTGCTATTTTTTATTGCCTGGCCTTTTATTGCCTGGCTTTTTATTGCTTAGCTTTTTATTGCTTGGCTTTTTATCGCTTAGCTTTTTATCGCTTAGCTTTTATTGTTTAGCTATTTATTATAATTAATTACATAGCTAACGTTAAAATTAAAAAGATTATAAAGCATAACAATATATATTAATTTTGCTTATAATTAATTTACTGTTATATTGTTTTAAATAGCTTTTAAACTATAATTTAAATTATTAAAGTTGTTTTTTACTTAACGGTAATAATATAGCATATAATGCAAAAGTTAAAACATTAACAAACTAGTTTTTTTACTAAGGTGTTTTAACATTATTTATTAAAGTAATTAATATTTACTATATTAAAACGCAAAAAAATAATAATTAATTTGTTTAATTTGCATATGTTATAAATAACGCTATAAAAAATATTATATAAAGCAAAATGTTTTTAAAGTTTTATATTTTTATTCGCAATTTTATGCTATAAGGTTTAATAAATAATTTATTTTATATTAAAGGCTAAAATATAATAAACCACCTTTTTTATTATCCTAAACATACGCCCTTTTAACATAAAATATTAAAAGCAGCAAATGTTGTATTTATTAACTTAAAGCGGTAAATAGCTAGCTATATTTATTAGCATTTAAGCTTGCAAAAAGCTAAAGCAAATATTAAGCAGCAGTTAAAAAACAAAAAAATAAAAAAGCAAAAAAAATAAAAAGCGCTAAAACTTTTTTTACCAGTAAAGCTTTTAGCGCTTTTAGTTATTGCGCATTTAAATTTTAATTTTTAGTTTAAAAACTAAATTAAACAATTGCAAATTAATTAAATAATAATACAGCTGCGTAGCATATTAAATGTTAAAAATAGCTTTTAAAAAAGTTTAAATGTTAACAATGTTAATAAGGTTTTTTTTATAAAAAAAAAACAATATATAAAGATTTTTTTTCTTATTAATTATATGCTTTTATTTTAGCATTTTAAAATAGTTAAAAAAAATATTAAGCTTTACGTTAAAAAATAAAAAAATTAAATTTTGCTATAAAAAGCTATTAATATTATTTCAAACCATAGCAAAATAAACAAATAATTAATACCTTAACTTAATATTTTTGCATAAAAAGCAATAAAAATTACAATTTTAAAAAGCTACTTATATTTTAAAACGCTAAAAAAAGCAGCCAAACTTAAAGCCTAGCTGTTAAAAAATTAATTAGCTGCTAAGCTAACAATTATTTGCATTAATAATGTTAATATTAAAAAAAAAATTAATGTTATAAAAAACTTTAAAAAGCAGGTTATTATTTAATTTTTATTTATAAAAAGTTTTTAATAATTTGCAAGCTTTAATTTTATTATAATAATTTTTTTAGCTTTTATTTTATATATATTTTTTAATATAAATAAAGCAAAGCTATAGCTTATACAAATGCTAGCTAAAAAAATAAATAGCTTTAAGCGCACGCTTAAAAAACTGCTTTATTATTAGCATTGCTAAACAATAAATTATAAGTTTATTAGCGTTGTTAAAAACTTAAGCCTAGCAATAAAAGAAATTATAAATAAGCTTTAAACGTAGCAAGCCTAGTTTTTTTTTTAAATTTGCAAAGCACTTTTAATTTATATTATTTAGCAAAACGCAATAGCTTTAAAAACCTGCCGCACTTAAGTTATTTTTAATAGCTTTTTAAACGCGTTAAAACAAAATAACAATTAGCTTAGCAAAAAAAGCGTTATATAAAAAAAAACAATTTAAATGTTATACATTATTTGCTAATAGCTATAAGCGTTAGCTATTTTAAGCGTGTTTTACATTTTTATAAGCTAATAAGCTTATATGTTTTATTAAAAGTTTTGCTTTAACTTTTTAAAACGCAATAATAAAAACGAGGCTAATTATATCGATTTATTATACTACAAGCCTATAAATAACATTAAAGCTTATTTTATAAAAAAGCACGCGAGCTTTTATAAATTATTTAAAAGATTAAACAAGCTATAGCTTAAGCAAAACTTATATTTATATTAGCTTTGCTATTATTTATAACAATTTATTGCTTATTTTAAACAAATAAAAGTTCAACGCTAAAAATATTTAACTTAGCTTTTAAATTAACATTAACTTTATAATAGCGCTTTAAAAACTTAATTAATTGGAAAAACTTAACTTTATTTTTAAAAAAAAACATTGTTAAAAAAAATATTTAAAACATAAGCCGCAAGCTTAAATTACCAATATTTAAAAGCAATTAAATTAAATTTTAAGCTAAAAAAACTAAATAAAAAGCACCATTTGCTGCAAAACAAAATGTAAGCTAAATTACATACGAGCCGTAAACAGCTTTACACTATAATAGCATTTAACACAAAAGAATTAAAAAATAAAATGCAAGGTGTTATTAATGCTATAAATATACAGCTTTACAAAGTTTTATAAAATATTAAAAATAAAATGTAAGCTATGCAAAGCATAAAAAGCATAGTAAATGCTTAGGTATAATAGCATAAGGAATTATTATTATAAGTTAAATAAGCTTACATTATATTTAAAAGCATAATTATAATTATTAACACATTAATATAAGCAATATAAAATATAATTTAATTATAACAATATAATAACTTAGCAAAGCAAATAAATAAAGTTTTTAAACTATAAAATTAGCTTAATAAACAAACGTAAATTATTTAATAAACAATAAAAGGCTAGTTTAAAATTATGTAAAATAACATTAAAAAAATTAAAAGATTTTTAAAAAAAATTATTTTTTAATGCTATTAGTTTTTGCTGTTTAACTTTGCTAAGCTAAAATTAATAAATTTACAACTTTACATTAATTAGCGCTGCTTAATTTTATATTTTATACTTTTAAAATAAAATAAAAAAGTTAAATTAAATAAAAAAGCTTTAAATATAATAATAAATTAATTTTTTAAATTTAACTTTTTTTATATAATTTAAATATTAAATGAAATTTATATATAAATATATAAAAGTCTATTAATTTAAAGGTAATAATTTTTAGTATAAAATTTAATAAAATAAATTTAATTATTGCTTGTTTGCTTTTTTTCTACTTGTTTTTTCTCGAGCTATTAAATTTAAAGCAATTTATATTATAAAAAACTTTGCTAAAGTTTTAAATGTTATAATATTAAAAGGCCCATAGCTTTGCACGCGTAATAGCTTGTTTTTTAGCCTAGTTTTTCCAAAGTTTACTAGCACCGGCTTAGCAAGATTTAAAGCTATATATTTAAGATTTAAAACCTTAAAACTAGCAATATAAAAAGTTATTTTATAACCATTATATTAAGTAAGCAATACGTGCTACTTTTTTTTGCTTTTTTATTTTTTAAAACTATAGTAAATTTAACTTATTATAAGTAAATCCAATTTATTCACTTAGCTGCAATTTAATATTGCTGCTTAAAATTATTTTTTATAACTTATTTAACCTTTATAATAAAGCTAATTTTTAATAAATTAATTTTAAAATATTAACAATTATAGCAATATTTTTAATACTAATAAAAATATATATATATATATTAATGCAAACTATATAAACTATAGGTTTTTTGCCTATAAAAAATGCTTTATAGTAAAAAATGCATATATTATTTATTTTATATTTAAAGGGTAAAAAAAACACATTAAAAATGTTATTTTTTTATAAAGCTAGCTTGGATATATAATTATAACTACGTATAATAACCGTGTTAATAAAAGTAGTGAAATAATTCATGTTAATTGTTTTATTTTTTACGATTTAATTATATATTTAATTTTTTAAAACTTTGTTTAATTGTTAAATTAATTTAATATATGGATTAATACTGCTGTTTTTATAAGCTAAAAGTAAACTTTTAATTAAAAAGTTGTTTATTTTAAATGTATTGTTTTTATTACTATTAGTAAAAAAATAAAAGCAATTATTTTTTAATAAAACTTAAAGCTAACAAACTTTTTAAATATTTCAATATATAATGCAAAATATACTTCATTTTTCAGTAAGCTATATATTAAAATAATATAGTAAACGTGCGATATAAAATATATAATGTAAATAATATTGCAAATTAAAAACAAGCTTTATAAAATATATTATAAGGTTGTGACGAACCTTAGATTCGTTATGGCGTGGTATACTCGGAGCTCCCGTGTGGATCGTGCTAGGTAGTATAACAATGGTAGTTACGATAGTCGTGGTTACTAAGTAGTCAGGATTGCTCCCATACAGTTATTCCAAGAAGTCGCTGTATGCTTAGATTGAATTGTGAAGTAAGAACTATACTAATTACAAAGGAAACGTCTTGTCATTATATAGACCGTTTCTTCCTTCACTATTCCCTTGTGCTCTGTCTGCTCTATCTGCTCTACAGATCTCCTAGAGCATCTGCTCTATCTGCTCCACAGAGCTGCGTGTCACGTGACCTCTCCTGGGCTGTGGCTTGTCTCCTGGTCCAGCCCAGTACCCCTCATTGGGTCGTTTGGTCGCCTTGGTCTCCCAACAGGTCGTCCTTCTGTTGGTTTGTAACAAAGGTATTATCTTTTTATATTTTTTTTGCTTTATAATGCATTAAAAAGTAATAAACTTTTTTATTTAAGTTTTTATAGCGTTTTAAAAGCTTTTGCCGTTTTTAAAAGCCAATTTGTTTTTAAATTTAGTGTACGTTAATAAAGTTTATGCTTATTAATTTTATTAAAAAAAAAGGTATTTATATACTCCCAGCAGTTATTATTTAAAATACCGGTTTTTAATAGGTTTTCGGCTAATATATTATACGATTTATTTTAAGGGAAAAAAACACGCAAAAAAAAAACTTATGCAAGCTAAAAATTAAGCTAAATATAAGCTTTTCTTTTTAATTATTTTATAAATTTAACAGTATTAATTTTTATTAAATGTTAGCAATACATTTTAATTAATATATGTTATATAAAAATAATACCTAAAATATAAAATAATAAATTAACTTGTTATTTTTTAAATGTAAACTTTACCTTAATTTTTTATTAATATAAAATATATTATTTTTATTAAAAATAAAAAATGGCGTTTTTAACAGCTTTAAAATATAGCATAGTTAATTGTTTTAAAAAATAGCATTTTTAACAACTTTAAAACATAGTATAATTGCTTGCTTTAAAAAAATTATTTTTAAGATATATATATTTATATTATATATTTATAATTTTCTTAAGTAATAATATAAATAAATATTTTTTAAATATTATGTTTTAAAAAATATAAAACAATTTTTAGCAAAAGATATATTATTATACATTTTTTAAAATATTAATTACTTTAATTTTGCATACGTAATAATTACTTTTAAAGTTTTTTCTTTTATTTTTTTATTTATTTATTTAAATAATTAAGTTAGCTATTTTTTCAACGTTTCACTTTAACATAAAAAAAAATTTATTAAATTTTAACTTATAATTTATAGTTTATATTTACACTATTTTATTAAAATTTACTTTATATATTATTATAACCTGCTTATATTAAAGTTGAAAGTTAATTATGCTAAAGTAAAAACATATTTTAAAGCCTTTGCTTTTAAAAACACATAGCGTGCAAAATTATATTTTAGCATAATATATTATAACAAACTTACGTTTTATAAACTTAAATTTTAAGCATTAATATTTAAAGCTTTTTATATAAAATCGTAGTTAAATAATTGCTAATTATAATTATTATAAATTATTAAGGCTGCTTTTTTACAGTTATTTTAAAAAGTTATTATAAGTTTAAATTAAATTTTTTTCATAGTTTTTTAACTATTAAATTATTAAATTATTTTGATTATTTTTAAATAATTTAAATAAACTTTCGTTTATTTGTTTATAGCAGCTTATAGCCCGTATTTTCTTTATAGCTTTACACGTTACCTTACACTTTAATTTCCTTTTAATTAATTTTTAGCTTATTTAATAAATTGGTTTTATATTAATTTATAATAAATAATTATACGTATAATATATTTTGCTTGCTTTAATTATTATATTTGCCATATTTACTTTTATTATATTATAGTAAGCCCGGTGTGTTAAAATAAATTATTATATAATTTTTAGCTATAACTTGTTTTTTAATTATATTTAATGCTAGGTTTACACAATAAAGTTATAATATAATAATTATTTGCTAATTAGCTATTAAGTTTTCACTAAGTTTTTGCTAGTAAATATTTTATGTTAACGTTATAAAAAAAACAAGGCTTTTTAAAACAGCGTATATTATACTAAAATTTAAATATAAAAAGAGGAAAAAAGCTATATACAAAAATGGTTAAGGATTATACGTTATATATATATAATAAAGTGTTAAATTAATAAATATAGCTAATTATTAACGCGTGATTATTTTTTAAGGTTTTTTATAAACAATATGCCATATAAAATAGCTTTAAATAAGCTTGGCATATTTAATATAAAGCGGAATACTTTAATATATATAGCTTAACAAATTGGCATTTATAACGTTTTATCTTGCTTTGCTTTAATTGGAATTTTATTAAATATTAGCGAAATAAAAATAATAATATAATTTAAAGATTTAATATATACTTTAAAAATATAAACCTAAGTAAGCGTAAAAAATAATAAAAAAACCTTATATTAATTAGCAAAAATAAAACGTTAAATATATGCTATATTTATAAATAAATTTATAAATAATCCATTTTATTTAAATAAATAAATATTAATACATTTAAATAAAATTAAAAGCATAAGCAATTTATTATATAAAATTTCCTTAAACATAAAGTGCTTTTTAATATAAGTTTTTAAAATATAACCATTATTATTTAATGTTAATTTTAAAAACAATTTTACTTTTTAATATAAATAAAAATTGTATATTTTATTAAGCAGCAAGTTTTACTAATAAAAGCCAAAATAAAGCTTAAAATAATTAGCATAATTATATAATAACTTTATATAGCTACTTATATAACGCTTATATATTTAATATAATTTAACTTTAATTTACACTTTGCTATTATAAAGGTATCCTAAGCATTAACTATTTTTATAGCTTAATAAATAAAAAAATAATCTTTGCTAAAAAAACAATTATAATAATAACTTAGCGCAATAAAAAAATATAAAAAATAAGCCTTTATATAAACATTATATAACTTTTTAAATTTATTAATTAAAAATGAAATTAACTTATTATTATTTGCAAATTAAATTTTAGCTTTTATTTAAACTAAAAATAACTTATAAAAAAGCAAAGGTAAATTTAGCTGCAAAAATAAAATAAGCTTTTATTTTACTATAATAGTGTATATTATACGGCAAAAGCTAATAATAGCGTTTTTTTTAAGCTTAAAAAGCATAGTAAACATAATATAATTATAAAACATAAAATAACAAAATAATTAGCTTAACAATAAAAGTTTTATTTATATACACCTTAAGTGTTTTTGTTTTATTTGTTGCTTTAGCATTGCTTTGCTATATAAAGCAAAAAAAGCTAGCTTTTTTTAAGCGCACATATTATATAACAAGCATTATATTTAATAAATAGTTATAGCTTTTTATAAATATTATATTTAATATCTCTTTAAAGCTTAAGCTTGTTTTAATATATTTTAACCCATTTATTTAATTTACACTACCTTGGTTATTATAAATAATATTATTTTTATGATAAATATAATATAGCATTATATAATAACAATTTTTATATATATCTTTAGCACGGGCAAAATTAAATAAAAAATTAAATATCACAAAAAAAATTTAATTTAATTGGTTTATATACCTTTAATTAATATTTATAAAATATATTAAAATAAGCTTACTAGCTTAAAAACCGGCCGCTTTTAATAATTTATAATAACTTACCGTTTATTAATATTTAAATTTAAGCTATTAAATATAAAATTAATAAAGAAAAGGATATTGTTGTTATATTATTAATAAAAATAGCTTACCTATTTAAACTATTGTTTAAATATTATATACATTATAAAACCTTTTATTAAAACAATATAACTATAGCACTTTTTTATTTATATAAGCTTTAATACGCTTAAACTATTAACAGGTTTATTATATTTATTAATATACGCTATAATAAATTTAACGTTAATTTATTTATAATATTAAGTTTTAGCTCTAATAAAACTAAGAATTAATATGTAATAAACACAAGCCACTCCCGGCTTAAATTGCGCTTACGTTATAATAAAATTAGCGTTACATTTTCTTTGCCGTGCTTAAAAATTAATATATTATAAACTTTAGCCATTTTTCATTTTAAACGTGCAATATAATATATATTTATTTAGTATAAGCCTAGAATCGCACTTTTTTTGCTAATTAATAAACATTAACCACTTTTATAAAATTTTATTTGTATTTAAATAATTAAAACGCTTAAAACGCCTAAAATGCTTACTTTATAATAAATTTAACATTATGTTTTTTTATTATATTAAAGATTAATATATTATAATAAACATTAACCACTATTAACTTTAATTACGCTTACGTTATAATAAATTTAGCGTTATATTTTTCCTGTTATATTTAAAAATTAGCAGTTAAAATAAACATTTTAATTAATTAATAACTATTAATATAATTTATTAATTAGCTTTTTTTATATATTTATTAACTTTAATTAAGTAGAAAATATAACTTAAATAATTTTTAAAAAAAAATTTATATAAAAACTATATTATAACAATTTACAAAACGTAACTTAATAATAATTAATTTAAAATAAAAAACTAATTTATATTATAAAAAGTTTAATATATTAATAAAACTAGGTATACGTGTAAACTAAATATTTTATTTAGCTAAGCATATTTTGATAAATTTGCTAAAATAGCTTTATTAAACCTATTTTACGCTTATTTAAATATTAAGAAAAATAACTCGAATAAAATGCTTGGTTGTTAAAAAAACAATAATGCAAATTAAACGGCTTTGCTAAAAAATTAAAATAACGGCTACTTTAAATCCATTAATATGCTTTTAAAATTTTAATTTATTAATATGCTGTTAAAATTAAAGTTTATTAACGAGTTTTTAAAATTTAACCATTTGTCGGCTATTTTTCTCAAAGGCTTTTTAAATAAGCACTTTTATTATAAAAATAAAAATTTAATAATAATTATAAAACAAACACAAATAATAAAAAGATTTTTAAATATGTTTTTTAATTTTAAATTGTTTATGCGAAAATAAACTAAAGTTAGCTTTATTAATTAATTATATATTAATATATTGCTATTTTTAAAATATAACGCATTATATAATAACCTAGCTAGCTAAATTATTAAATGAGTTATTATAAACAAAAGTAAAATATTTACATTATTGTATAAAATAAATGTTATATAATTACAAAAGTAATTTATAATAAATTTTAAAATACTTTATATTTAAACGCAAATAAAATATATATTTATATAACCTTTTTTTTACTTTATATAATCCCGATAATATAAAGTTTAATTAAATTTTAATTATATTTTAATTGTTTTAATGTTATATTTACAGCAAAAATATAAAATAAATTTATTTTTAATTAAATTTTAATTTAGAATTTGCTTAAACAATTAAAATAACTAAATAATAATTAATATAACTTATGCTATGCTTAAATTACTTAATTTTAACTTTAGTATAATAGCAATTATAAAACTTGTTTATATTTCCTTGCGTAATAATATATAAGCATTATGCTTTAAAAAACATTTAATAAAACACCTGGATTTGCTTTTATGCTAAAACTATCGGCCGGTAGCTATAGCTTTGTGCAGCAAATATTTAAAACACCTATAGCAAAGCTATTACCTAGGTATATAAGCTTAAGCATATAAAGCCAGCTATATATTTAAATCTTATATACATAAAAATATATAAATATTTAAATAAAATAAATATATATTAAAAAATATAAAGCAATTGGTTAACAAACGCATTAGCTATTTTAATAAATTTATTTAGCTAATTATTTATTTATAAATATTCGCGTTAAGCGTTATAATAGCTAATTTATACTATTAAATATTTACTTTTATTTACGCTTTTTTTTAAGTTTGCTTTTATATTTATAATGCTTATGCTTTTATTTAAGTTAGCAAAACAAGCTAATAATATAGCTTTATTTGTTATTTAATAAATGGCTTTTTATTTTTCACAATTTAATAATGCTAACAACGCAATTTTTTAGCGCGGGTAGCAATTATTTGCTTAAACGCAGCAAAATATAAATATATAAACCAATTTATTTTATAAAATTACTATTAACATGAAAGCAAAGCTTTATGCTATAACTTTAAAAATATATCTTTACAATAAACTATAATATATTTAAAAACATAAATAAACCGTATTAACTTAATTTATATTTTAATAAATGTTAAAATTAACAATTTAAATTAAGTTAAATTTTTTTTAAGCTTATAAAAATTATAGCTTTAAATAAAAATAGCTTATTTATTATAAAAAAACAGTTGCTAATTATAAATTATAATGTTTTATTAAAAACCTTTTTTATATATGCATTTAAAATTAATAGCATAAAAATTCTCAAATAATTATTAAATAGCATAAATTTAATGCAAATTTTAAACAATGCTAAAGTTATTTTTGTTAAAATTAATAGCATTTTTTTTTAACACTTTAACATTTTATAATAATTTGCGCTAAAGCAAGGAAAAGTATAAAGAATTACAATTAAAATAATTATATTTATATATTTAAACTATTTATATTTATAAAAAAATGCAAATATTTTAATAAATATATATAAAAATACATAAAACTTATATAATTAGTTTAAAATAATATTATTTAATATTAAACCGCTAGTAAAGGCTAAGAAATAACAGGTTATATTTATGCTTAATTTAATAATTTTATTAATACTAGCTATAAATAATAAAATTCAAAGTTTTTTTAAAGCTTTAGCTAAAAAACAAAGCTTAATTTATTTATTATTAATATTAAAGCTAGCACGCTAATATAAGTTTTTAATTATTTGCTTTATTATATTTATGCTTATTAAAAGCAAAACTATTAATTTTTAAACATATATTTCATTAAAAACGGATAAGTTTTAAATAGCATATTTAACGTTTTTTATAGCTTTATTATTAATATATGCTATGTTTTAAATAAACCTTTTTAATTTTTAACACTTTTTAAATATATAAAAAGGCAATAATATTGCTAATTATATTATAAAAATTATTATAAAATAAAAATATTTTAAACCATTAATTAATAAGCGTGCTATTTTAAAAAAAAATTTAGCTAACTTTATAGCCGATTTTAACAGCAAAAAAAAACGGTTTAACTATATAAATAATTAAACAACTTTAATATTTTAAAGCGGTAACCCGGTTTTTATAATTATATTAACGCTAATATAAGCATATAAGCTTTTTAAGTGCGCTTTTATATATAAAGTTTAACTTTTAAAGCAATAGCTATAGTATATGCTTAAATTTAGTTATAATTTTGCAGTGTTTTTTTGCGGCGGTAATTATTACAACCTAAAGCTATATAAGATAGTAAGCAATATAATAAAGAATATTAAAAGGCAAAAAAACAAAGCCGAAATTAATATATAATATATATTTTTAAAAAACAAGGTTTATTTATAAGCTTTTTTTAAATACGCTTTATTATTTTTTGCTAATAAAGATAAAACCTTGGCTATATTAATTAATAGTGCTATTAAGATAATATAATTGCTTTATGTTATTAAAATTTTAAAATACTTAATAATTAACTTTTAAAAGATTTTAAAACTAAAAACCTAAAATGATAAATAAAAAAAGTCTTTAATTGCTAATGTTTTATATAATATAAATTATTTATTGCTTTTTTACGTAAACATAAATATATTAAAAAATACATGCTAATAATTAAAATTTTTTTTAGTTTACAATTTAAATTACGCGTTTTATATAACCATATTAACTTTTAACCTTTTATTTATAGCATTTAATTTTATTACGTTAATTTTTAACCTTTTAGGTGCAACATTTAGCATTTTATTATTAACAAGCCGTTAAATTTCCATTAGGTCCTTAAAAATAATGCTTAATAGCTTAGCTTTAACATATAATCTTAAATGTATTATTTAATTTATAAATATACCTTAAAGCAACATTTACATTTTATTAAAACAACTTTATAAAAATTTAAACAAATAAAATTAATTAATTTATTTTAATATTTGCTATATAAAAATAAACGCTAAAAAACAAATAATATTTAATTTGCAAAACTTAAAATAATTTTTAGCAATATATATAAACTTGCAAAGCAAACTTTTACAAATTAAATATAAAAATATTTTTAAAACGTAAATATATTTTTATAGCCGGTGTAATTAAAAAGTTAACACAGTAATATAAAAATATTGCAAATATATAAACTTTACACTTTATAAAAATTGTTTTTTAATTATTAATTAAAATTTTAACTAATATTTACATAAGTTTAAATAGTTTTTTCCGAAAGCGTAGTAAAAGCAAATAAAATAAACGGGCTATTTTAAGTTTTTTAAATTTTTGTGTATTATTATGTAATAATAGCTTTACTAAATAAACTAATATAAACAATTTTTTTTTAGCTATTTATTAATTAAATACAATTGTTATTTTTTAAAATTTCTAGCTTTTAACTTTTTTGCAACTATAGTATAAATATAAAAATTATATTATATTTTTAAGCAAAAGTAAAAAAACGGCATAGTTAGCTAATATAAAATATATATATATAAGTAAATATATTAAAAAATAAAGCGAAAGAAATCAGCAAACAACCTTATAAAAAACATAGCATATGTATAAATATATTAAACGCAATAATTATTGCAAAAAGGTTAGCAAAGCGTATATAATTATTAATGCTATTTAAATATTTAAAACAAATTGCTAATATTATAACTATATATTATTAAAAACATTGCTTTTTTTAATATATGTTATTTTATTTAAACTTAAACACAAACCTTTTTTAATATTATTGCTTTATAAACCTTGTTTAACCATTTTATTTATTTATTTTCTTTATGCCATTATTATAAACAGCTAACGTTATTTAAAAAAACAAAGTTTTAAAACTATTTAACGATATTATATTAATTAAAAGCGTATTAATATATAAGGCAAACAAACGCTAATTATATAACAATATTATTAATTAAAAAATGCCAAGCTATTAATAATATTAAAGTTAATACAGCTGCTAATATTATTAAACATAGCTGCAAACATATTAAAAAGTTAATTTAAATTATAAAAAATAAATAAATTATATAAATTAAAAAATATCTTATATATATATTATAAGTTAAAATTTAAATTAATAAAGCTTTATATTTTTACTTGCATTTAATTGTTTATATATATAGGTGCGCTTAAGTTTACTTAAATGCAAAAATAAATTAATAGCTTTTTTAGCTTAATTATTTATATTTTATTAGCTGCTAATTTAATAATATTATAATACATAGCCGATTTATAAATAAATAAAAAAATAAAAGTTGCTATTTAAAATAATATACATTAAAACATTTTTAAGCTAAGCTTAGCTAATTGCTACAAATTAATTTTAAACATTATAACATTAAGTAATAATTAATATAAAACATTTTTAAATTAAGCTAAATTAAGCATTATAAATAAAGCTTAAGCGTAGTAGCTATAGCTATAAATAAACTTTATAAATAAAATAAAATAAAAATTAAAAGCGTTATAAATAAAACTTTTAATAAAATTATAAACGCTATAAATTAAGTTTTAATAAACGTATTTAAAAATTAAACAAGCTAAATTAAAACATTTATAAATAATTGACCTATATTAAAGTTTAAATAAAACATAATAAAATTAAGCAACAATAATATATTATAGCCGGAAATAGCCGTGCATAATAAAGTCCACAATTAAATAATAGCTTTAAATTTACTAAGATTAATTTGCAAACAATTTCTTTAGCTAAACTTGTTATTTATTAAAGTAAATTCCCATTTAAAAAAAATTTATACTAAAAAAAATAAGCTTATACCTATACTTTTTAAAGCATATATTATAAAAAAAATAAAATAATTAATAAAAAATCAATAATTAATTATATTTATATTATTTATAATAAATAACTGGTAATAATTTAATTAAGCTTGTATAATTGCCCTTTTAAACCTTTATTTTCCTGGCTTAATCACCTAAGTAATTAAGCTAGCATACGCAAACGTAAAAAACAAAAAAAACAAAAAACAAACTATTTAAAACATTAAATAAAAACATACTAAGCAAAAAAAAGCATAAAGCTATATATAACACTTGATTGTTAATTTCGCGCTTTTTTTACTATTTATTATTTTTAATTTAATATCCCTATTATTTTACCAAATATCTCGGTTAATCTTTTTATTTTTTTATTTTCTTTAAATAATATTAGCTATTTTTTAGTTAATAGCCTTTTAATTAACTATTTTTTAATTGTTTGTTTTTTAGTTATTTATCTTTTAATTATTTTTATACATAACTTTAAATTATAATTGTTAAATTTTTTTACCGCAAAATATATAAGCTATAACTATTTAAAACTATTTGTTCAATTAAGGATTATTTATTTAATATATATTTTATAATTATAAAGCTAATTATTAATATATTAATTTGTTTTTTTAAATCCTAGCCATTTATAAAATATTAATTAAGTTATAATATTTAGCTAATTAATGTTTATATATATTTTAACTTAAATATAAATAAATGGCAATTAATTATTAATAGCACTTTTAGCTTTTCACGTAATACCGTTAATTTTATTAAAGTTTGTAAAATTTATTTTTTCATAGTTGTAAGCGCGCATGCAAATATTGTTTTTCTTATCCTTTAAAAGTTAATAATATATTAATATAGCAATAATATTAACCTTGCTTTCGGTTGCAATTTTAAGCTTATTAAAACCGTTAGCTTTAATAAAAAATGTTAAATTAACAACAATAACCGTATTTTCTTAAGCTTAACGGCAATTAAAAAAATATTTTAAAATAATCTTTTTTTTAAATATATAATTTAAACAAACTTGCAAAATATTTTTTTTAAATATATAAATGTTATTTTTTATATTTATTATATAAATATTGTTATTATTATTAGCTAATATAATAATATGCTTGTTTATTTTTAAAAGCACTTGTTATTTATTTATAAAAACGCTTAGCATTATTAAATTATAGCATATTAATTTTATAAAAAATTAAACCTAGTTTTTCGGCCAATTATGAATATTTTTTTAGCAAGTTTTTATAAAATATATTTGCATATTTTACACTTTTCCCGCTATTTAAATATTAATATATAGCTTGTTTTTATAGTTTATAAGAATTTTATATTAATAATATAAAAGCATAAAAAGCTTACCTTTTAAAACGTAATATATTTTTATAAACAAGCCGGCATTTTTGTTAAATTTTTTAATTTTCACATTTAGTTTTGCGATTTGCTTTATAATATTATAATTAATGTTTTTTTTAATTTTATTAAACAATATTTTAATATATAAAATTATTTAAATATATAGCATTATAACTATAGCAAATAATAATAAACTATTTATTATATTATTTTTTATGTTAATTTTTATATTGTTTTTATTACTATTGTTATCACTTTTATTAAATGCATTCTTATTAAAGCTTTTATTAAAATTATAACATTTAAATGGCTATAAACTAATATTAAAAAAAAAGCTGTTATATATTATATATTTATTTACATTAAACAACACTTTTTTAGCTTAATTAATAGCTAGCATAAAATAATATTAATATATAAGCTTGTATATAGTAAATAATAACTAAATTAAATGTTTAACATATATTTTTAGCATATTTTCTAACGTTTTTATTGTTATTTTTATTAAAGTTAATGCAAAGCATAAGTTTTTTTTATATAAAAACAATTTTTTAAATTATTGTTTTTAATTTTACATTAAATAACTTATAAAATATAGCATTTTAATTAATAAGCTTTAATAAATGGTTTATAATTTTACATTAATTTTTATACTTTAAACTGTTATTTATTGCCTTAATAATATTTGCTCCGCTAGCGCTATTATTAAATATAAAAATATTATATAGCTGCTTTATTTATGCTAAATTTATTATTAATAATGCAATTAAAATAATAAAATGCTTAATATAACTAAGTATAAATGCAAAAGTAAATTAAAAACTTAAACATAAAAAGCTTAAAATGCAAATGCTTAAAAATAAAAAAAACTTAAGCAAAATTAAAAATATAATAATTAAAAAAACTTAAACTTAAGCATAAAAAAAACTTAAACAAAAACTTAAAAGCAAAAAAAACTTAAGTATAAATAAAAACTTAAGCGTAAAAAAAACTTAAGCATAAAAAAACCTTAAAATATATAAACTTAAAAATAAAAAAAACTTAAGCAAAACTTAAAATAAAATAGTTAAAAAAATTAAACTTTAATATAAAAAAAACTTAACTAAAAATAAAAATTTGTTATAATTTATATATATATTACTATATAACATCAATTTTATTTAGCTTTATAATATTATTCACTATATTTACTTCAACATATTTTTTTTTTGGTATATATTTTCTTTTATTTTATATATAACTTTTTTAGTATATGTTTTTTTAACATATTTAAATTTTTAATATATAACTTTAATTTAATGCTATTATATTTGTTTAATTATATGATTTTTTCGGTGTAAATATTTTTTTAGCATATTACTTTTTTTAATAATATATTTTCTTTTAATATATTTAACGCTTTAGTGTACAACTTTATTTAGCGTACTTAATCCTCCAGTGTTACTACATTTATTTAATCATATAATTTTTTCAATATAAATATTATCTTAGCATAAATGTTAACTTTTTTATATTTATTCCTTAGCATACTTAACACTTTAATATTACTTTTTTTGAACGCAAAAGCTTTTTTAAATATATTTCATTTTTTATTTTACCGCTATAACATATAATGTATACCTTATATTTTTAAAATGTTTTAAACAAAAATAAAAATTTAGTTTTTTATTTTTTAAATAAATATATAGTATTACCTAATTCATTTAGCACAGCTATATTTTTTTTACTTTTAATATAACAATATATTACCTTTAAAAACATATGTTCACTTAGCATTATAACATATAAACAAAAGATATATTAATTATAAAATATTATTATAATAGCTTTTAATAACTTTTGCATTAATATAATAATAACCAAATGAAAAGTTATAAGCCATTAGGTTTTATATAAATAAAAATTATATTAAATATATTTATAACAGCGTTTATATTAAACACAATTTCCCAAGTGCACTTATCTTTCCTTTAATAATTATAAATTGGTTTGTTTTACTAGCTATATATTTTTTAGCAATGCTAAAGCTAACAAAAGTTATATACCATATATTAATAAAAAACAATATTATAAATTTAATTTTATATATTGTTTTAAATGCAGTTTTAAAAAGAAAGTGTATACAAATATATTTTTAATAATCTTTATAGCTAGTAATCGCGCAATATTAGCAAACTTGCTTATAATTATATTTATTAAAATGTTTAATAACGTAAAGCTAATAAATAAATAAAGAAATAGCTGCTGTTTTTTTAAGTTTGTTTTTATTTTAGCATATAAAAACATTAAATTAATTATAAACGCAGGTAACACTAAAGTTATGCATAAGCTACGCTTTAACAAACATAAATTAATTATTTGCTTATATATTAAATAAAAGAAAAACACAATAAAAATAGCACCGCATAACCTAAAATAAAAATATTAATTAATATAAGTTTAATGCTATTTTGCAAAAGTATTAGGTCGTAAATTACCCAGTGCATAATTTAATAAGTTGCACACAAGGTATTTTGTATAATTAAGCTTACAATTAGCATATTATTTATACTACTTTTTATTAATTATAGCAATATACTTTTCTATTAAATATAATTTACCATTTAACCTTTTGTTAACTTTAATATAATATTATAAACAATACCGGGTTAAATATTAGTACTAAAGTAAAGTCCTAAACAAATAGCTAATTTAATTGTTTTGCAAACTTTTTTTTTACACTTTTTGTAAATAAAATTTAAGCATGGTTTAAAACATATGCTTATATTAATACCTTAATAATAATGCAGCTAAATATATGCAAAGCCATTTTAAAAGCGCTATAATTTTTAAAGCTAGCTAAAATATGCTAGCTATTATTTTAATATGCATTTTAATAATAAATAGCTAAAATAATAATATATTACTTCAATAAATTATTTTATTTTTTTATAGCAATTAAATAATTTACTAAAATAGTATTGCAATAATATATAAATAACTACTTTTTTATTTTGCTTTTTTATAAAACTTTTTTTTTTACATTTATTTTTGCTAATAAATTATAACTTTATTGCTTTATATTATAGCTAATATATTTTCATTAGTAATATTGTTAATATTTATTTATAATATTTATTTCTATTATTATATTTATAACCTTTACTTTTACAACCTTTGCTTTTATAATATTTGTTTTTATAACTTTTATATTTATAACCTTTACTTTTATAACTTTTACCTCTGTAATTTTTAACTTTACAACTTTTACTTTTATAACATTTGCTTTTGCTTTAAAAATAGCAGCTACACTTATACGCAATAAAATATTACTAAAAGCTTTTGCAGTTTTTAAAGCTTTTTGAAATATAATTAAAAAAAAATTATTAAACGTTAATTATTATTAACAAACGCTTAAACCTTTTAATTAAAAGCTAAAATATTATTATTAAGCGCTTAAATACTATTAACAAACGTTTAAACCTTTTAATTAAAGGTTAAAATGCCATTATTAAGCGTTTAAATGCTATTAATGAACGCTTAAACTTTGTAACTAAAGGTTAAAGTGCTACTATTAAACGCATGGATATTATTTAAATATTTATTGCAAAATTATTTCTTTTGTTAATATAATAAAAAATACTAATAAATAAACAAGCGTAAAAAATTATAAAGCACTTAATAAAAATGCTTATTGCATTAAAAAAAATTAAAATTTATTTTTTTTATATGCTGCTATAAGTAAAAAAATTTAAAATTTGCTTTAAAATATTAGCAAAATAAAAAAATTAACAATGTAAAACATTAATAATTTAATAGTTAATTGCCGTGGTGAAATAATCTTAGCAAAATAAAAATTTAAAACCTTGCAAGCTTTAATAAACGCAATAAAAGCTATAGGCATGCAATTTAAGCTAAAGAAATAACAACTTAAATCAGTATATAATGATAAGTATATATAGTTTATATTGCTGCTATTATAAAAAACATATAAAAAGCTTAAAAATAAATTTAATTAAACTATAATTTATTAAAAAGCTACTAAGCTTTTAACTATTTAAAAAACTTTTTAACCTTTTTTTAAAATATTAAAGCTATTTATATATATCGTTAATATTTTTAACCTTTAACTTTTAACACAATGTTTTAAATTAGCAAAGGTTAAATAGCTTTATTAAAACAATTGCTAATATTTTTTTTTAGCTTATATTATGTTTAAAGCTAACATATATTATATTTATAAATATCACCGAAATTTATAGTTTTATATTTAAAACGTATAACACTTTTATATAACAGCTATATTATTAATTTTATTAAATATTAAAGTTGCAAATAAAGAAAAAAATCTTAAATAATAAAAATAGCTAACATTTTACGTATATATAAAACCAACTTTTCTTTTCAAAAAAAAAAAGAAATTAAAAATTAATAACATTAAGCTTTTAATTTATATTATAACTTCGCTGTTACTTTTTATAACTAATTTATTTAATAATTTTATATTATAAACTGCAAATAGCTTATTAACATTTTTATTGTTTATATAATTAATTTTATTTTATTTATATAATGCTTATAATAATTAAATTATAATAAAGGTATAAAACAACAAAAAAAACCCGTAAATTACCTTTAATTGCGTTGGTAATTATAGTATATAATTAATTATATATAAAGTTTGCTATATATTAAATTCCTTATAGCGTTTTTAACATTGCTTGCTTTTAAAATAGTTTAATATATATTATAAATAAATAACCAAAATCTTTAAAAATAAAATTTAATACGTTTTTTATTAATAATAAAAAAGGTTAGCATAAATATATATACTTATGCTTATGCTTAAATATTATTTAAAAGCTATAACATTTTAGCTACCGTAGTAAAAAATCCTTTGATTTTCATGTTTATCTTAATAGCACAAAGTAAAAAAAAATAGTTTTTAAATTAATTAAGCTTTTTATTATATAAACGCAATATTAAATTAAATTTATTACTTAACATTTAAATTATTAAATATAATTAAATAAAGTTAAATGAATATTTTAAATATATTATAAAATTAAAAAGCATATTTATTAAATTATTAATAATATTATTAAAGTTAATAATAATACGCTTATTTAAATTAGCTAAACGTTAAACTATATTTATGGAAAAATAATTAATAATTTTCGCAAAATAATTAATAGTTTTTGCAAAATCGGTGACTTTAGCAGTTAAATTTATAATAAATTAATATATAAATTTTATTTCATTAGCTATAATTTAAACATTTTTAAATAAAGCTTGCTAATTAAGCTTTTTAAAAAAACTTATATTAAAATAATACTAGTAATAGCTTTATAAAAATTATTAATTTTCTATTAATAATAAAAACTTAAAATAATGAAAATAAATATATTATAAAAGTGCTAGTTTTTAAATAAACATAAGCTTTTATTTTTAATGCTATACTATAATAAATTATGCATTAAGGCCAAGGTTTAATATAACAAATATAAAATATATAGCTAATTTCTTTTAAATAATATTTTTATGTTTTTTATATTGCATTTAATAAAGTTTACTTATATAGCTTTTAATATAACTGCTTAGCAATTATTTTATATATAATAAATATATATATATTATAAACTTTTATACTAAAATTAAACATTTTAATTAAAATAACCAAGTTTATTAAATTAGCTTAACTTTATAAATATATAATTATTTTTAAAGCTTTTAACTTTTAAAATTTGCTAATATATTTTACTTTTTAAACTTTTAATAACTTTAGCTTAATATTATTAAAACACGCGCAATATAAAGTTATACACTAACCCGTATTAAAGGCTATACAGCAAAAGTACGCAGCTTATATTTATAGTTAAAAGTTTACAATTAAAGTATTTAACGTTAGCCTATATAATATATATATAATAATTATAGCTAATATAAATAAACTAGGCTTTATTTTAAATATATAATTTAAAGTATACGCTTAATATATAACTTTAATATAATAGTACTTGCTTTTTTTTTTGGTGTTTTTATATAGTTGTAAACCTTTGGTATAATAGTTATTTTTATTTAAAATATAATAATATTAAAAACAAAAAAAAATGCGTTTTAGCGCACATAACGCATTTAAAAGCTTTAAAATCTACAGTTTTATATTTGCTGCATATAATATTAACAATTTTTAATATAGCAATTATAAGAAAAATGCTACAAATTATAATAGCCTATGTTTTAATTAAGCAAAAGCTAAATAGCCTTATATAAAACATTAAAAAAAATATTAAAAATAAACAAGAAAACGCGTTTATAAAAAAAATTAAAAAATATATATAAATAAATAAATTAATAAAAGCTTATATAAATAATAAAATAATAAATTAATGTAAAAAAAAAATCTAGCTCAAGTTTAATTACCGAAAGCCATTATATTTAAGCTAGATTTTCTTTTTAAAAAAAATAAACTTTAGTTAATAAAATAAATAGCCTTTGCAAGGCCTATTTTTTTAGCTAATTATATTAAATGCTAAAGGACAAAAGAAAATTCGTTGTTTTTAACACTACTTAGCTATAAAAAGTATACTAATCTTTATAAATAAAAAAAGTTAATTAATTTTTTTTAACTTTTTTATAAAGTTTACTTTGTTTTTTTTTTATAAAAACCTTATAAGCTTTATTTTTAAACATAATAGCTTTTTTAAAAGCAATTATTTTTTTAAAAAAAGGTTTTTTAAAAATAGCAATTTTTTTAAACTTAATAGCCGGTTAGCTTTTTTAGCGCTTTTAATATTTTTTAATTAACTTGTTTAAATTATATATTTACCATTTAAAACGCCATTAATTATTTTTATGTTTATATTTTTTTCATTTTATTAAATATTAAAAGCTAGTTTTTATTTAATTTAAATAATATTTTAAAATAATTTAATTTTAAAAAATTCTCTTTTTTTTTTAAATTAAGTTAATTATTAAAAATTAAGCTAAGTAAAAATATTAAATAATAAAAAATGTTTTCGCTTTTTTTTTAAAAAATAAATAAATAATAAAAATAACGAAATAAATGTTAAACGTTTTAAATAAATTAAATTTATAAGCTAATTAGCTAATGCATTGTTTAATTTTTAAAAAAACGGCTTAGCAAATAATCACCTCCGTGTAATTTAAAATAAACTTTATTGTTTACGTTAAATTTCATTAGTGTATGCTTTTTATTGTAATATTATTTAGCTTAAACGGCAGCAAAGTTTATAAATAATTTTACGTTTTTGCGTAAATGCTTTTTTATAAACCAAATATTTTATATTTAATTATATTAACTTTGGTAAATATATTATGAAAATTAAATAATTAAAAATTAAAAATTTATTTATAAATTAACAATTTAATTAAATTTAAATATATGTTGTTTAAATTTCATTATAATAAAAATTAAAAATTTATTTAATTAAACTTTAAATGTTTAAAAGTGTAATAACATAAAGGAATTTTAATAATTTAATTTTTACGTTTAAATAAGCTATTTTTTTATAAATAATAAACAATAATTATAAGTAATTATACGCCGGAGGTTTTTTATAACCTTGTTTAAAATTTAAAAATAAACTTATAATTACAATTAAAAATAATACCTATTAAAACTTTTTAATTAAATAATAGCAGTTATTTAATTAGCGTTATAGCTTAATTTTTTGCTATATATTTAATATTGCTTAAAATTAATAATAACCGTTTAAAAGTTATATAAATAATTAACATAAATACATTATAATAGTTATAACTTTTTAACTATTATAATATATTAGCAAAAAAAACTTTTAATAATTTAAACATAAAGTTTATAATAATAATCTTTATAAGTTTAACGTTTTAAAAACAAATAAATTAATAATTATTATAAGGTTTTTTATAGCTAATAATGCATATTTTACAATTATTGCAATGCTTAAAGTAAATTATAACTTTGCGTATTTTTAAATAAAATAAAGTTTTAAGTTTTACACTATATATTCCCTGCCGAAATAATATTTATTATTATACACTATAACAAAAAACATATTAATTTATCCGTTTAATATATATAATTTATATTTACCTAAGCAATTAACGTTATATAAGTTTTTTTATAATTATAAAAAAATAACCGGGCAAAAAAAAATTATTAACGTTTTTATTATTATTATAAAACGTTTATAAAATTTTATTATATTTTAGGTTTTTTTTATAATTAGCAAAAAATTTAATTTTAATAACTTTATTTATAATTACTTTAATTATTATTATAAACGCTAATAAAATTTCCTTTTTTTGTTTTTATTTATTATTTAAATATTATTAAAAATAAAAATTTTATTAAATCGCTTAATTTAACCGTTTTTATTTTTTTTATTTTTAATATTTTTAAAATAATTAAATATATTAAGTATAAAATTAAAACAACTTAAAAAATAATACATTTATAATTTATATTAAAATAAATAAATAAAAGCATTAATAAATTGTTTATTTGTTTTATTTATAAAAGTTATATTTAAATTTATTTAATTTAAAATATTTTTAATAGCTAAATAATTAATAAATATAATTATTAAGTTATATAACGTTTTTATTATAATTTAAAGCTTTTTGCCAGCTTAAATTATATAAGCAACCTTTAGTTTTAAAAAGCTATAATAAATTTTTGCTTAAAAAAAGCAGTAATTAAAAAACATAAAAAAAAATATTTTAATGCTTAAAATTACTTTACCAAGCTTTTATTTATAGCTATTGCATAAATTAAAAAACATTACGCTAAAACTCTTTTTTAAAAATTCATTTATTTGCATAAATAAAGTTTTATATAAATTATAATAAAAAATAATATTATAATTATATTATAATTATAAATAAAATCTTAAACAGCTTTAATTAAGCTTAACTTTTTTTTTATAAATATAAAACAAATATTTTATATATAATGAAATAAAACTAAAAAACAATAATAACAAAATAATTAAACCTATACTTTTTCGAAAAAAAAAAACGAATACCGTTAAATAATTAAAACAATATAATAATATAACGGCTAATTAATAGCATAAATTAAGTAACAATACTATATTTTTTAGTTGCGAAGTGAAATAAATGACGAGGAAAAGCTACGTAAAAGCAATAAAAACTACGCAATATATTTACATAATAAAAAATAAAACATAACCCGAAATTTATATAAGCAGCTATTTAGCTTTATTGCAATAAACTTAACGTTTATTAAAGTTATTATTAATAATACCATGCTTAAACTTAGCTATAGCTGCATTTTTAAACTAATAATATTTATTTAAACTAGGTATTAAATAGCATAGTTTTTAACATTTTAATATTAAGTTTATTAATTGTTAAATTGCTTAAAAAATATATTGTTGCTATTTATAAATAGTTTGTTTAAGCTATATTAGCTTATTATTTTAGCAAACATTTTTAAAGTTGCAAAGGTAATTAATTGTACCCGGCATTAAATACACGCTTTTATGCTTAAAGTTATAGCTGTTTATTTTACTTTTATATTGTTAAATATAATGTTAATTTTGTTTTAAAGCAGGCGTATAATTATTATTACATTTAATTTTATGCTTCTGTTTATATGCTTAATTATATTTATAATTTTATTTAAAATATAAATTTTATACTTGTTATTAATAAAGTTAATTAATTTTTTTTAATGGATAAACATTTTAAAAAACTCCATTATAAAAGCTGTTATTTAAGCGCTTATAGTATTATTTATTATATCGTTTAAAAAACATAAATTAATATATAAACGCGTTATATTATATTATAATAATAATTGCAATTTTATTTTCAACATTAATAATAACGTGTTTTATTATTAAGTGATAAATATTATCAAGTGATAAAAGTCTTAAGTTTTTTTACTTTTTATTATTTAAACTTTATTTTTTCTATTTATAACAATAAACCACGCGTTAAAAAAAGCTAGGTTATTAACTGCTGCTAGCGCTTTTAAATGCAACTTTTACATTTTTATTTATAACCTTGCGAAAATGTATAGCGTTTTCGACAAAACCTTTTGCTGCAAAATCGCCGATATTGCGCTCCGGCGCGGCAGCAAAGATATAAAGTCGAAATTAACCGACTTTAAAAAGCAGGCGATTATATAGTTTATAATTTACTTAGATTTAAAAGCGTTTTTCCCCTGGGTGTGTTATGTTTAAAATATGGCCGACCGACTATTAGCTAAGCGGGGTAGCCAACCTGTTGGAAAGTGCTGGACAACGCGATTTATAAACCGTATACTAGCCCTTTAAACGCGTTTAAACTGTCGAATTAACTATAGCCGAGTTTTTTGCGAAGATTCTACCGAATATAACATATATTATAAACGCGTAAAGAAAACTATTAAGCGTTAAGGCATTGCAGAGGAGGATATATATAATTTTAATAAAACAGGGTTTATAATAGGCATGATTATAACTAATATAGTTGTAATAAGTGTTAAAAAGCGGAATAGGCTTAAGCAAGCTTAGTAAGGCAATCGGAATTGGTTTATAGCTGTTTATTTGATTAATTTATAAGGTTAGTTAATGCTGCCTTTTATTATTTTAAAGGAGAAAACCCACTTTGCCTTTTGGTATTGCAATAGCTTTTTACTACCCAAATGGCAAATTGCGGTTTTACATAACAGCTAGATTAATAATAATCTCAGTTTAAAATGGATTAAATACTTTAATGAGTATACTCGACTGCGTTTAACGGGCACAAAACGTTTTTTTATTTTTAATGGTTACGAAAGCTACTATTTAGAGAAATTTAAGAACTATTGCTAAGAAAATGGTATTTTTACCAAAATAATGCCTGCGTATTTTTCTTATAAATTTTAGCCTTTAAACGTGGCATGTTTTAGCCCGTTAAAAAAGGCGTATAGTATTAAAATCAGCAATATTATATAAACAGGTATAATGCATGTTTTAAAAGAGGACTTTTTACCTGCGTTTTTTAAAGTTTATACTTAAGCAATAATACCTGTAAACATTACGTTTGGGTTTAAGGCCACTGGCCTTATTTTATTTAACCTAAAAGTTGTTATTTCGGGGCTTAATGTTGCGCCAATTTTTTTTATACCGTTGCTAAAGCTTAAGTTACTTTTTATTGTTTAGGTTTTAAAAACTCCTACTATTATTAAAAAAGCCGTTTTATAGATTATTTATTTAAAAACCTAAATTGCTAAGCATTAAAGTAGCTTATTTAGCAAAATTATTAACGCTATAAACTTGTTATTAAAAGCTATATACTATTTACTGCATGGGCAAACGTTAATATTAAATAAAGTAGCTAAGCTTTAAAAAGCTAACCATATTTTTAGTAAACGTTAAAAAATAAAAAATAAGCGATTATAAACTAAAGGAGTATTTACTTAATTTAAGGAAACAAATCTTTAGGTTTTTAAAAAAGGTGGTAGTTAAATAAATTAAAGAAATAGTAAAAAAAATGGTTGTTAAGTGAAAGCATCTACGCGCGCGCGCCATTGTGGCATATATAGCAACACCGGTCATAATACGCGCACTTATACAATAAATGTGAATACATTTAATAAAAAGGATTTCAATTAATTTAAAATAATTTAATTGCGTTATGGTTGTTTTTTTTACATTGCAACTTAAATAATGCTTAAAACTTTTATCACTTGATAATATTTATCACTTAATGATAAAACACGTTAATTAATTTTATTATAATTATATATTATATTTTAAAAAGCGCTTAACGTGGTTTATATGCGAGCGGGCCATACAAGCGAGCGGGCCACTTTTTACCATATAATTATGTTTAATTATTAATAACTTTACAACTAACTTAAATATTATAAAAAATCAATTGGATTATATTTTGTTACTTAATTTTATATCCTTATCACAAGTTTTTGAATTGTGGCCGGTTTTGCCGCACCGCCCACATCGTCGTTGGCGCGGCACACTCGGCTCACCACCACCACGATTTTTTGACGTTTGCGACTGTGCCAACTCCTGCGCATTCTTCTGGGCAATCAAATCTGTTGCATCCTTTACAGTAAGGCTTTTTCTATCCTGTAGGCGCCTTTTTTTGCCCCTCCGGCGTTTGCTAAGCGCCTCATTTGCCTTGCGAAGCTTCCGGTTTTCATCGCTTATAAGTGTGAGCTGATGGGCTAACATTTGATTTGACTTCGCAAGCTGGTCAACAGTGCTTAATATTGGCCTTGGGGAGCTTTTTTGATGACCAGAGATTTGACTTTTAATAAAATTTGACTGGGCGCTTGCTTCTCTGGCTGTTGTTGGTGTTTGGGAGACCCAAGGTGCGGGCAGGTCGAGAGTATCCGGAATTAGTGTTGGCAATTATAACTGTACATCTAGCTTTGAAATTACGGCCTGCGGATCGTAAGGCATTAAACCTAACCTTTAAAAACCTCTTAAAATATTTGATTTTATAAAAGTAGCAAGGTAGGCTTTTTTAAACGTGATAAGAAACTTGGGCTTGGTAATGTGGTTAACGTGTGACTTAACAAATTTGTTGATTTTGCGACCGTACGCCTGCTTTAACACATTATAAAAACCCACGTTAAGTGGTTGAGTAAGATGCAACGAGTGAAAAGGCAGGGGAATTGTTATAATTTTTTGTTTTTTGCAGTACTTTTTAAACTTGGCCGATACATGACTTTTATGCTGGTTTAGCACTAACAAACAATATGCGCTTACTAATGTTAACGCAGTGTGTTTATTAAAATGCTTTACCTATTTTAAGCTAATATTGTTATTTGTTTACTTATTAAGACTGGTATTAAGTACCTAATCGGTTAAAAAGTTAGTGTTTTAGTACTAATGCTTAAGATGGTAGACCCTTTGGAGGATGAGGTACGGCGGGATATACCGACCGGCCGAATTAATATAACAAATTGCTGTTGACCATTTCTTATTACCGGGCTGTACTGCTTTACGCTTTCTACGTTGATTAGCGCGTGTAATGACCATATGTGGGCAGATCTGGCCTATCATAAACCCAGTCTTGTCGAAGTTCTAAACATCGTTATTATAAATACTGTATTGGTTTTTAACACGCGTATACTGCTTAAACCACGCACAAATTATATTTGGATCTTTGCATAGGGCCCTCTGATAGTTGTAAGCATGCGTAAAGCGTGTTTTGAGCTCTTTGTGGCGACTGACAAAGTTATACGCCTATTGCTTGCCAACAGGTGGTGTGTTATGTGAGTTGCATAAAAGATCGGCTATATTTTTAATAGTAGCGTAGGCTACGGAATATCCTCGCTTATTAAGATCAAAAATATATTTAAAAAATATATTCTTTTTAATGGGATTAAGTTTATGCATATTAGCGCGGGTTTTGTCTTTGGTAATACGTCTGTTTATTCTGGCTTGTAGTGTGCTGCGCGGAATATTGTATATTTTGCAAATGCGTCGAACGCTAATTTTTTGGGACGATTAAATAGCTTGAATTGCTAGCTGCAATTTAGCTTCTTTAAAATTGTTAGACATTGTGTTGTTGTAAAGTTACTACGCGACAAAACATGACCGGACGCGTTAGGGTGAAAAGTGGCCCGCTTGCTTGTATGGCCCGCTCGCATATAAACCACGTTATATAATATATATATATATAATTAGCATTAAAATTAATAATAAAATTAAAAACTATGCATTATTTTTATTTATTAATAATATAGCAGTTAAAAACCTTAAGCTTAAGCTTATATGCTAAAAGTAAAACATAAACATTAATATACCTAATATTTAATTTATTATTTTAATAATTAATTACAACGGAAAAATGCGCATAAACTTTAATGCTATTATATTAATAACAAACATTATTTTTAATTTTACGTGTTTAAAAATTAATAGCATAAAGAAATTTGCAGGGAATATTAAAGTATATATTAATAAACTTTATTAATAATAAATTAATTATCCCAAGTTAAAGTTTTATACCGCAATTATTATAAATATAATTGCATTATAAATATTATAGCTTTAAATGGCTTTTTAATTGCTTTTTTAGCTATTTTTCTTTATTTCGTTTAATTTATAAGCAGTTATTATTTTAAGTTTTTTTTGGCAAAAAAATGTTAAATTGTTAACAATAATATTAATGCTAATTAAACTGTTAAAAATACTAAGGCAAGCAGTTTAATTTAAAATAAAGTTATTAATAATAATAGCAACGCTATTACTTGCAAAGCTAAAGCTAATAGGTATAATAATCCTAGTATAAAATGTAGAAAAATTTAGCTTATAAGCTTTATAATTAAGAAAAAATAGCGAGTAATTTAAAGCCGTATATTTTATTCTTATTTTCAGTGCTAACTATAAAAAAGAAAATAATGCTAGCTATAAAAAAACAAATAATGCTAGCTATAAAAAAAAAACAATGCTAGCTATAGCAAAAAAAATAGTGTTAACTATAAAAAAGCAAATAATGCTAGCTGCAAAAAAAACAACAATGCTAGCTGTAAAAAAAAACAATATTAACTGCAGCAAAAAAAATAATGCTAGCTTAATAGCAAAAAACGCTAATCGCAAAAAATAATGCTCGAGATAACATTAGTAATAATAACGTTTATAAAAACAACATTGCTATTGCTAGGCTTAAAATAACTATATATAAAAAAAAACCTTATAATTATAAAATTAAACATTAATAAGCTTTAATAATATTATACCTAAAAGTGTAAAAAAATTAATATTTTTTAAATATAATATTATTAAATTTATTAATTGCTTAAAAAATAAAAAATCTTAATAAAACTATAAAGTAAAGCTTTAAAATATATTATTATTAAAATAATAAAACATTATATATATTCTAGCTTTATTTTTTATATATAGCTTGTTAACTTATTAAAAAATTGCGTTTTTTTTATTTTAACAACAAATAAAAAAATTTAAGCAAGCAAAATTTTTATTTGCATAAGTTACATTAACAGTATAAAAATATAAATAAAAAATAAAAACAAGTGATTAAAAATGAAAAAAATAATATAAGCTGGAAAGAAAATTACATTATTAGCAAAAAAAAAGCTAATAAGCTATATAAAAATAAAGCCTTTGCAGCAAACACAATAAACTTCCGGACTAAAGTTTAATAGCTCGGCAAAAACTAAATAAATCATTAAGCAAAAATGAATTTTAAACAATAAAAACAAATATAACATAAATTAAAACATTAAAAAAGCTAAATTAAATGCTAAAAGTTTAAAACTATATTTATTACCTAAAATTTAAATATTATAGCAGTATATAAATATAAAACATATATTAATAATATATTTTAAATTATAATAAATATAATATATATGTGTGCAAATATAACATATTTAAAAACTACCTTTATTATTTTAAATAAATTAACCATTAATTTTATTATTAGCAAAACAACATTAAAACAATAGGTATATATATATGCTTTATATTTATTTAGTTTTAAATGTTTATAATTAATTTAATATTAAGCTAACACGTTAAACTTAAGCGCAATAAACAAAAATTTTAATAAATTTAACGTTTAGCTATAGCAAAGCTAAATAATGCTATATTTTACATATATAAAAAACCTTTTTATACCTAATATAAAAAATTCATTTATAAAGGCATTTATTAATTTAATTAAGCTAAAAGCCGTAATTTAAGCTAAATATTATATATAACAAATATAAAGCTATAAATTTTAAACTTTTTAAACGCATTATATACGTTAAAATGCGTTTTTCCGTTTATTTTTAATATTTTATATAAACGCGTTTTTTTGTTTGTTTTTAATATTATTATATTTTAAATAAAAATAACTATTATATTAAAAGCTTGCAATTATATAAAAACATTAAAAAAAAAAGCAGGTATTATTATATTAAAGTTATATATTAAACGTATACTTTAAATTATATATTTAAAATAAAACATAGCTTATTTATATTAGTTATAATTATTATATATATATTATACGAGTTAACGTTAAATACTCGGGTTATAAACTTTTAGCTATAAATATAAGCCGTATATTTTTGCTATATAACCTTTAGCACGGGTTAATATATAACCTTACATTATACGTGTTTTAATAATATTAAGCTAAAGCTATTTAAAGTTTAAAAAATAAAATATATTAACAAATCTTAAAAATGAAAAGCTTTAAAAATAATTGTATATTTATAAAATTAAGTTAATTTAATAAACCTAGCTATTTTAATTAAAATCTTTAATTTTATTACAAAAGCTTATAATGTATATACATTTATTATATGTAAAATAATCGCTAAGCAGCTATATTAAAAGCCGTATAAATAAACTTTATTAAGTGTAATATAAAAAGCATAGAAATATTATTTAAAAAAAAAATAGCTATATATTTTATGTCCGTTATATTAAACCTCGGCTTTAATGCATAATTTATTATAATGTAGCATTAAAAATAAAAGCTTATATTTATTTAAAAACCAGCATTTTTATAATATATTTATTTTTATTATTTTAAGTTTTTACTATTAATAAAAATTAATAATTTTTATAAAGCCATTGTTAATATTATTTTAATATAAGTTTTTTAAAAAAGCTTAATTAACAAGCTTTATTTAAAAATGTTTAAATTATAATTAATAAAATAAAATTTATATATTAATTTATTATAAATTTAACTATTAAAATTATTAATTATTTTTTTATAAATATACTTTAACATTTAGCTAATTTAAACAAATATATTATTATTAACTTTAATAATATTATTAATAATTTAATAAATATTTTTTTAATTTTATAATACATTTAAAACATTAATTTAATTTTATTTAATTATATTTAATAATTTAAATATTAAATAATAAATTTAATTTAATATTATATTTATATAATAAAAAGTTTAATTAATTTAAAAACTAGCTTTTTTTACTTTATGCTATTAAAATAAATATAAAAATTAAAAGATTTTTTAATATAATAGCTAAAATATTATAACCTTTAAATAATATTTAAACATAAGCATAAATATATATATTTATGCTAATTTTTTTTATTATTATTAAAAAACATATTAAATTTTATTTTTAAAAATCTTGGTTATTTATTTATAATATATGTTAAATTATTTTAAAAGCAAGCAACGTTAAAAATGCTATAAAAAATTTAATATATAACAAACTTTATATATAACTAATTAAAGGTAATTCACGGGTTTTTTTTTATCGCTTTATATTTTTATTATAATTTAATTATTATAAACATTATATAAATAAAGTTAAATTAATTATATAAATGATAAAAACGTTAGCAAATTATTTATAATTTATAATATAAAATTATTAAATAAATTAATTATAAAAAATAACAGCTAGCTTATAATATAAATTAAAGGCTTAATGTTATTAATTTTTAACTTTTTTTTTTTTTTAAAAAAAAAGTTAATTTTATATATAAACAAAATGCTAGCTATTTTTACTATTTAAAATCTTTTTTTTTACTTGCAACTTTAATATTTAATAATGTTAATAATATAATTATTATATAAAAGTGTTATATATTTTAAATATAAAATTATAAATTTTAATAATATTTATAAACGTAATATACGCTAGTTTTAAATATAATGTAAGCTAAAAAAAATATTAACAATTATTTTAATAAAATTATTTAGCTTTTGCTAATTTAAAACATTATATTAAAGGTTAAAAGTTAAAAATATTAATACTATGTATAAATAGCTTTAATATTTTAAAAAGAAATTAAAAAATCTTTTAAATAATTAAAAACTTAATAGGTTTTTAATAAATTATAATTTAATTAAATTTATTTTTAAGCTTTTTATATATTTTTTATAATAATAACAATATAAACTATATATGTTTATTATTATATATGTTTATTATTATATATTAATTTAAGTTATTATTTTTTTAATTTAAATTATATATTTATAGCTTTTATTACATTTATTAAAGCTTATAAGCTTTTAAACTTTTATTTTATTAAAATTACTTTATTATAATAATTAATTATTAAGTTATTAATGTTTTATATTATTAATTTCTTTTTATTAATATTTTAAGGTAAATTTTAAATTTCTTTATTTATAATAACATATAAAAAAAATAAATCTTGATTTTCTTTAACGTAATAAACATTTTTATTAAATACTTTATAATTTTTTATGTTTGTTTATTTATTAGCATTTTTTATTATATTAATAAAAAAAATAACTTATAAAATATAAAATAACTTTATAATAAACATTTAAATAATATTTATACGTTTAATAATAATATTTTAACTTTTAATTAAAAAGTTTAAACGTTTATTAATAATATTTAATATTTTTTTTTTAATTATATTTTAAAAGGCTTTAAAAAATGCGAAAAATTTTAATAATATTTTATTACATATAAATATAACTGTTATTTTTAAAGCAAAAGCAAACATTATAAAAATAAAAGTTATAAAAGTAAAAATTGCAAAAATAAAAATTATAAAAGTAAAAGTTGCAAATATAATAGCAAAAATAAAAATCGCAAATAAATATTAATAATATTTTTAATGAAAATATATTAGCTATAATATAAATTAACAAGGCTATAATTTTACTAGCAAAAATAAATATAAAAAAAAAAGTTTTATAAAAAAGCAAAATACAAAAATAGCTATTTATATATTATTATAATATTATTTTAACAAATCATTTAATTGCCATAGAAAAATAAAATAATTTATTTAAGTGATATATTACTATTTTAGCTGTTTATTATTAAAATGCATACTAAAATAATAGCTAGCGTGCTTTAGCTAGCTTTAAAAATTACAGCGCTTTTAAAATAGCTTTATATATATTTAGCTATATTATTATTAAAGTATTAATTTAAGCATATGTTTTAAATTATGCTTAAATATAATTTATAAAAAGTGTAAAAAAAAGTTTGCAAAACAATTAAATTAACCATTTATTTAACACTTTACACACTTTATTTTAATATTTAATTTAATATTGTTTATAATATTATATTAAAATTTGCAAAAGGTTAAATGGCAAATTATACTTAATAAAAAATATATATTGCTATAATTAATAAAAAATAAAGTAAATAATATATTAATTATAAGCTTAATTATAAAAAATATTTTATATTTAGCTTATTAAATTATGCACTAAATAATTTATAATTTAATACTTTTATAAAATAGCATTAAATTTATATTAATTAATATTTTTATTATGTTTTTTTTTTATTTAATATATAAGCAAACAATTAACTTATGTTTATTAAAGCGTAGCTTATAATTAACCTAATGTTTTTATATGCTAAAATAAAAACAAACTTAAAAAAATAACAGCTATTTTTTTTTCACTTGTTAGCTTTATATTATTAAAAACATGTTTATACACACTTTTTTTTAAAATTATATTTAAAACAATGTATAAAATTAAACTCATAACATTGTTTTTTATTAATATGTGGTATATAATTTTTATTAGCTTTAATATTATTAATAAATATATAGCCAGTAAAATAAACTAATTTATAATTATTAAAAAAAGCATAAGCGCATTTAAAAAATTATGTTTAATGTAAACGCTGCTATAAATATATTTAACATAATTTTTATTTATATAAAACTTAACAACTTATAATTTTTCATTTAATTATTATTATATTAATGCAAAAATTATTAAAAGTTATTATTATAATATTTTATAATTAATATACTTTTTGTTTATATGTTATAATGCCAAGTGAACATATGCCTTTAAAGGTAATATATTATTATATTAAAGGTAAAAAAAATATAGCCGTGCTAAATTAATTAAATAATAATATATATTTATTTAAAAAATAAAAAACTATATTTTTATTTTTATTTAAAACATTTTAAAAATATAAGGTATATATCATGTGTTATAGCGGTGAAACAAAAAATTAAATATGCTTAAAAAAGCTTGTGCGTTTAAAAGTAGTAATATTAAAGTGTTAAGCACGCTAAAAAACAAATACACTAAAAAAGTTAACATTTATGTTAAAATAATATTTACACTAAAAAAGTCATATAATTAAATAAATATAATGGCATTAAAGGATTAAATATGCTAAATAAAATTATATACTAAAGCGTTAAATATATATAAATAAAGTTAAACCGCTGGCCATTCTCTTTCCTATTTTAGTAATATAATGAACCCTTCCTCATTTTCCAAAGGGCACTCATCGTGGCGGTGCTTAGCTTTTGCAATTAAGCTGTTGTACCTTTAGTTTAATGTCATATACCTGCCTAACAAGCGCTCATGAAGGCTGCAAAGCCATGCCCATAGTGGTTTATTGAATATTCGACCAGCGAGTACTCCAGCTTTTGTACCTACCTACCCCTCTCATTTTTTTTGCGATCCATTGCCTCTACACCTCTTCACCTCTCGACCCCTCCACCCCTCGACCCCTCCACCTTTCCACTACCCTTCTACCCTTCATATTTCTCTGCCTTTGCAATTTTGCTGCTACGATGTTTGCCGAAAGTCGCAACTTCGATCCCTCTTCTTTTGCTTACACACAAGCTAAAAAAAAAGCTAAGCCTATTGCAACAACCGCTCCTACCTCCCAACAAAACTCTTTAGGACCCTCACAATCTTTACGCTTTTCGCAGCGCCTTCAAATACGTAATGGCCACAACCTTGGCATAATCTCCGATAATAACCATGATAACCATGATAACCATGATAACGAGAATAACAGCAGCGAAAACGATAACAACAACAGCGGGAGGGAGCGTATAGAGCGCGGTCAGCGTAGGAAAAACAGCCAGCATAGGGAGAGCCAAAATAGGGAAAGCCAGAATAGGGAGAGCTAGAATAGGGAGAGCCAGAACACTGGAACAAAGCTTTGCTCTTTTTGTACAAAAGAACTCGACACGCAATTGGGATATCAGTGTAGCGAACGCGATTGTATAGATACTGGTACCGGCAATTTCTGTCTATGTGCGTCATGTTTCTTGAACGTGTCGATTGCCCACCCCGGCCATCGCTTCGTGCCTATATTGACTCCAAGGCTTGCGAATATAGCCGCAACGACCGGGACAGCTGTAACGACCACAACTGCAATGACCGCGACGACTGCAACGACTGCAACAGCACACATTCAGCAACCTGGTGAAGAACCTGTTATACCCCCCAGGCCGAGGCCCTTTATACCCTGCTATCTATGCGAAAAGATAATACAAGGAGATCGGTATGAGTGCCAAGTCTGCGGCGATGTTAACCTTTGTTCACTTTGCTGCAATGGCCACCCTTTTTGCCATCTTTTGGAAGTTTTCGCTTGTTTCGATAAGCCAGCCGATGAAGCGGATAAAGCGGTGCTAGATCCTCCCCTCAGTCATAGACCTGGCGGAGAGTCCGGCTCCGACCGAGGTTTGGGCTACAACGGTAGCAACGATAGCAACGGCGACAGCGACAGCGACAGCGATAGCGGCAGCGATAGCGGCAGCGATGATATAAATGACGAGGATTACGAATATAATTCTGAATTTAACGATCCAACCCACAATGCTCCAAACGCCTCTCGCAGTGTTACGACGGGTGCACTAAATCTAGACTGGTGGTCTTCGTTAGTCACCGCTCAAAGGCGCCCATTACAAGCGGTACCGTCGCAGGTCACCGTCAACCTATCAAATGAACAGTTCGCCATATGGCTTAAGGAAACAGAGCGTATTATAAAGGAAGCAACAGCAGCACACATTAGGTAATCCTAGTTAAATAGTCGAGAACTTGCTCATGAGGATTTAGATAAGGGCGAAAGCAAAGGCAGTAGTAGGCGTTAGCGACGTAGCACTCCACACTGCCGCTGGGGCAAGGATGACCAAGACAAGCTCCGAGAACTTAAAGCGGAGGGTATCCCGGAAAAAGAGATTGCAGTTGTGCTAAAACGAAGTGTTTCTGCTATACGCCAGCAATGGACAAAACAAAATAGTTAAATAATAGTTTCAAGCGTTATCACTAAGTAGATAAAAAACCAGCAATATTTTTAGTTTGCATCGAGATCTTAAATACTATTAAGCTTATATTATACGTCAAGCATATAAAGTCGTTTGTTGCCTCAATAATGTTACCAACGCCGATATCACCAACGCTGATATTACTATCGCTAATTTTGCCGATGCCGCCAATGAGCATGCCAATGATATACCACCTGGTAAAGCAATACATTGCTTATATTGTCAATAAACACTGCTTGGATTACACTATACATGCTTTTACTGTGCAGATGAAATTTGTGTCGACTGCTTTATATTGCATCCCAGTTCACATCTGCTCCCACAAAAAGGACATAACGGTCAATCCTATGCCACTCAGCTACTACCCAATCTTAGCACTAACCGCGTTAATAAGCTTAAGAAACCTGGATACGCTGTTAAGCCTAATAAGCTTAACGGTGTTAACGATGTTGTCGATATTAACGATGTTAATAACATTGATAACGCTGTTAAGCCTGATGAGCTTAACGATGCTAACGGCATTAATAATGCTAACGAGTTTAACGAGCTTAACAACAATAATGACAAAAGCTATATCAAACATAGCTTAAATACAAAGAACTTTAAAGAAAATAACAATCAGTAAAAATTTAGCAAGCTTGTTTAATTTGTTAATTCAGCAGTCCAAGAACCGTTAACAAGAGCAATTGCACAAACAGTTACTACTATTGCCACTCAAATTTACAACTACCAGGCAGGAAATAATCGGAAAACGTCACAACGCCAACGCCACAAAACCAACACAAACAGCATAAACAAACCGGCTGAGAATCATAAAAAACTGGTTTCTCTGCTAGATTTTCAAGTTAATACAAAAGGTCATCAACGTATCGGAGTCAACCGGCTATGGTGTTCTAAAAAGCGGCGACGTTTAAAACTTTTAAAGAAAAAAAAATTAGTTAAACGAGGCAATTAGGACTGCTCTTAGGAGAAGTGCCGGAGCTATAGCGCAACAATGGGCAAAGCAGGTCAAAAAGAAAAAACAAAAAACAACTACTTTAACTAACTGCTATTTATTGCTATTGCTATCAAAAGCAGGAAAAAGTTTGGGAAAACCTACCTGGGAGTTGTGATCACACAGCCCCTAGCTGCCACCTTTTGGGACAGTAATATCACCGTCTCGAAGGCAGCAAAGAGAAGCCCCAGGCCATGTAGCGCAGAAAACCCGCCGATAAACCCCGCATGCCTACGCAACCAACACTAAGACAAAGCTTGGCCAAGACTAAGCCCGCTATCGGAAGACAGTATGACAATTGCGATCGCTTTAGGAACCCCACGACCTGGAGGTGAATGCGCTAACTCTACCCGAGCAAATTTCTCTCGATTGCGGTTTTTAGTGTAAAGGAGGTGTATTTAGCCTCAATCATGTCTGCCCGCGCTTAAGATCAGTGAGGGATAGCCCACATCGCACCCACCTTGGCTAGGCGAAAAGCGCAGGTTGCAAGCCTGTTCTCAACACCCGGCCCTGACTCCGAGGAATCGGCATACCCCTTGACGAACAACCCCGAACCCACGGCCCCTGAAGACACACGCCCCCTGAAAACACAGACCCGAGTTCCCACTCACCCCCGAGTCGTGACTGAGGCTCCAGGCTCCAGGCCCCTAGAAGGGCACAACTGCCTCTCACCTGGCCACGACCAACACACAAACCCCCTGCTCCCATAGGAGGCACCAGTCTAGAAACAGGCACCTCCAACAGACCCCAGATTAACCCGCTTCTCGTTAGCACTCGTTATCAAAAGGAGTTCGAGGGGTCTAAAGAACTCTAAAACGTTGAAACTGTATGCTCACTTGAGTTATACGCCCACTTGGGCCGGGCCTTGGTATTAGCCCAATTAATCATGTCTCATTGCGAAATGAAATCTTACCGCTTATGCTTTTGTTTATTCGTTTATGCATGCTGTTGTTTTTATTTTTGTTTATCCCTTACCCATGCAAATTTTTCTATCCTTACCATGCCCTTTCCTATGCTCTTTCAAAAAATCCCGTTCTTTTCTCTATGCAAAAGTTGATTATATGCAAAGTATAACCTTTGTACAAATCATTTTAATGCACTTATTAATTATTATTTATTATTGTTAGGACCTGTACACTCGGAGTTTACGGCGTTTTGGCGGGAGTAGGGCGTCCCCTACTCACGGCCTCTCGCCTCTTTCTTCCGTCCGAGCCATCTTTTAGATCGTAGCCGTCGCTACAAAATGAAGGAGAACCCGACCCGACCTTTCAATAGAGAAAACGGGCGCATATAAAGCCCTGATTAAGCCCACAGTTTTGCCCCTATTAAACGGAAACGTGCTTGCACCTCTCCTCGAGTTATCGGGGAAGAATCGAACCCCTAACTACCCACAGGTATTCCCTTAGCTACCCAACATAATCCCTGGAAACCAACGTAGCCCTTAGAGTGCACAAGGTACGGAATAGTCCTAAAAGGAGTGGACACAAAGTCATAAATAAACCAAGCCGTTATCAAGCTAAAACAGTGGCCTCTGCAGCCACATCGTGTATCTAGAATTACGTAGTGGACAGCTCGCCACGTCTTTATGCCCTTCGGGAGGCTCGGGGCCCTGCTACGCAGTGCACCCCATATAACATTAAACACTATTAATTAATCAATCAATCAACCAATAAGTAGCTAATACATCTCTACCATTGACGCGTTAATTCAGTAAACCAGCCGAAAAAGTTGTAATCAAGGTTGCCCTCTAACTGTTGAGCAAAAATACCTACTGCCGCACACCTGGACAGGTTTCCCTGGGGTGGACGTGACAAAGTATGTGCTTTGACAAAAACGCCTGAAGTGACGGCTGATCCGGTACCTGATTCAGCCTGTGGTAACCATTATAGTAAAATCACCCACCATAACTGTCAAACACAAACATCTACATCTAAATCTCTGCAGAGGACTCGGGCTAGTCCACCTTACACTGCTATCCCTCAGTGTAATTAGCGCACAAACGTCACTAATAACAGTGTATGATAATGATCCATGATTTCTCAATTCCCTAACTCACTCAATCTACTCGCATTATCTATCCTTTAGTGTTTTTAGCGCATAAACCTCACTAAGAACAGTGCACAGTAGTGACCTCAGCGTTCGACTACTCCCCTAACCCATTGGACATAGCGCAGTTAGCGCCTTGGCCTCACTGAAAACAGTGCACAACAATGGCCATTAGTAATCCCCGGTCTCCCCACCAGTACCTAACAAAAGATAACTTAGCACCTCTTAGTTGCCCACAGGACCCAAAGCCTCCTACGTCACAGTGACCTTAGTGACGTAGCATCCTCTGCCGTGCTCAGAGATTAGTGACCCTTAGTGGATATCACCCACTGAAGGTGTCATTTTCTATTGAGAATAGGCACTACAGTCAACTGAACACTTGGTTCACCAACTGCGACCTGACCCGCCGGTCGGCCTTTCTCATATACCCACCGACCTTACTTGGGTCGGAAACACGGCGCAGAGGGTTCCCGTGCAGGTAAGCCAATCCCGAAAAAAGATTTGTATGGGAAATCCGTCATGACGACTCACGAAACGCGATTTGACCCCAAACGAGAGGAGATTAAGCGACATAGGCATTTTTTGCTTGCGCACTTCAATTGAGAGGGCGTGTCAGATTTTTCTGGTCAATTATCAGTGCACAGGGGCACTGTAGGGCAAGGATACGCGGAGTTGAAAAAATTCCGACGGATGGGGTCCAATGTCTGACCGACCTACCCTGCGCTAGTATCCATACAGTTAGTATAGGGTAATAGCTGCGGTGGGTCCTACCCTGCGCTAGTACCAGTACAGGGTAGTATATAAAATAGGTATTACCCAAGCGAGCCAAATAAGTTCGCCCTATAAAGCCTTACCCTACATACACCCAATTAAAATGCGCGCAAAATAAGCTTCACTAAAGCTATTACCTTAGTAAATTCACCTGGTAAACCCACCCTGCAAAAATTATATAATTTTATAAATAACGCATCCCTTACTTAACCTGGCCACCCAATTAAACCGGCTATTTACGTGATATATACAGCACCGGTAATTTTATATAAGGTACTACTTGCCCCCCTTTTAAATAACTTAACGGAAAGTGGTCTTATAAACTAATAATTAATATATTTGAAATTTTTATTTAAAAAGGAATTTAATGGTATTTTTTATTATTTTATAGCTATTTTATTTAAGGCTATATAAAAAATACGCTAAAATAATCTTTATAAAATAAAGTTTTATAAGTGCACGCTTAAATAAAATAGCTATAAAATAATAAAAAATATTATTAAATTTTTTTTTAAAAAGTTTTTTAAATATATTAATTATTAATTTATAAAATTATTTTCTGTTAAGTTATTTAAAAAAGAGGCAAATAATACCTTATATAAAATTACCGGTGCTATATATATCACGTAAATAGCCGGTTTAATTAAATAACCAGGTTAAATAAAAAATGCGTTAAACAAAATAAAAAATAATAATAATATAAATTTAAATATAAAAACATAACAATTATAAAAAAAAATAACTTTTTTTTATTAAATTAATTAATATATTTATTAACACTTTTTTTATTTAACCCGGATAATTAATTAAACCGGTTATTTTTTAATTATATTTAAAAATTTATATATAAAAACAATAATAACTTAGCAAAAAATAAATTTATAAATTAATAATTAATATATTTAAAATTTTATTTAAAAATAAATTTAATAATAATTTTTATAAATTTATTATTATTTTATTTAATATTATTTTAAAAACCACGTTAAAATTTTAACGTGGTTTTAAATGCATTTATAAATAAAATAATAGCAAATTTATAAAAAATATCATTAAATTTTTTTTTAAATAAAAATTTTAAATTTATTAATATATATTAACGTATTTTTTATTTAACTTAAATATTATATAATTTTTTAAATTTATTAATTAAAAATAAAATTAATTTATTATTATTTATAAATTAAATTTTAATTTTTGCTTAAATTAAAAATAATTTATAAAAAAATAAAAATAAATTTAGCCGTAAAAATAAAATAAGCTTTTATTTTGTTATAATAGCGTATATTATATAGCAAAAGCTAATAATAATATTTTTTTAAACTTAATAAACATAATAAATATAATATAATTATAAAATATAAAATAACAAAATAATTAATTTAATAATAAAAGCTTTATTTATATTTACCTTAGGTGTTTTTGGTTTTTTTGTTGCTTTAGCATTGGTTTATTATGCGGGGCAAAAAAACGGCCTTATGCCTGTTATTACTAGGCAATGCCAGCCTTTTTTAAGTATATATACTATATAACAAACATTATTTTAAATAAATGGTTATAATTTTTTATAAATGTTTTATAAGCCGGCTAGCTTAAAAACCGGCCGCTTTTAATAATTTATAATAGCTTACCGTTTGTTAATATTTAAATTTAAAAAATGTTTAATAAATATGCTTGCTTAAGTTAATTGTTATAATATATAATAATAGCATGCTTTTTTGCTATATTAAAAATTATATAATATAAAACATTAATAAATATTAAATAGTTTTAGCTTAAATAATATTTATGCTATAATAAACTTATCGTTATATTTAAAAGCACTTTTTATGCTTATTAATGTACGCTATAATAGGTTTAGCGTTAATTTTTTTACAGTGCTAAAGCAAAACTAAAAATTAATATATAGTGAGCACAGGCTATTTTTAGCTTAAATTGCTTATGTTATAATAAACTTAGCGCCGCATTTTTTTGCTATGCTTAAAAATTAGTGTGCAGTGAGCACAAGTCACTTTTAGCTTTAAACGCGCTTATAATACAATATATACTATAGTGTAAGCCTAGCATCGCATTTTCTTTGCCGATAAATAAGCACTAGTTATTTTTATAAGATTTTATTTATAATTAAAACGCCTAAAGCATTTAAAGCAATTTAAAAAATAATTAAAACTTTTAACCTATTTATTTAATAGCTGCATAAAAAGTTTTATATTTTTTAAACCGCTTTAACGCTTACTTTATAATAAACCTATAGTAATATCGCGTTTTCCCTGCCGTATTTAAGGATTAATACATCGGCACCCCTATAAAATCTCATTTTTAGTTAAAATAGCGCCCACGTTATAGTGGATTTAGCGTCGCATTTTTTTATTGTGCTAAAAATTAATACTAAAAATTAGTGTGCTATAGTGAGCACAAGCCACTCCTAGCTTAAATTGCTTATGTTATAATAAACTTAGCGCTACATTTTCTCTGCCGTGCTTAGGAAATATGCTATTTTAATTAATTAACAACTACGACTTGCTGGTCGGCTTTTTTTATATACCCACTAACTTCACTTTAGTAAAAAGTATAGCTTAAACGACTTCCGTGCAAATAAGCAATTTCCGAAAAAAGATTTGTATGGAAAAAATGCTAAAATAACTCACAAAACGCATTTTTAAGCAAGTTAAAAAAAAATTAAAAATTAACCTACTTTGCGGGGTATTTAATTAAGCAAATTACGATAGCCACAATTACCACAACTGTTATTTTTTATTTTTACGTGCTATCGCTAAACTATACGCATACAAAACCTTTCGCACTTTGTTTATATATAAAATTAAAGACCGGTCTCTCGTTTTTTTTTAAAAACCAAAAACGGCCTTAGTCTTTATAACCCTCACAAAGACCTGTTACGTGACCTTTTCCTATCCTAGCTATAGCTTGTCTCCTGGTCTAGCCTAGTACCCTTTATTAGGTCGGTAAGTTACCTTTGGTCTCCCAACAAGCCGTTTCTCCTGTTAGTTCGTAACATCGTCGATAGCTAACTAATTATATCATGATTATACTACCTTAATTAAATATTTACTGCTTAGCCATTTAATATCCGTATGCCATAACATGTAAATATTTAATAGCAATAATAATATATCCAGGAATTAAATTAAAATATCGACTAATGGTTTTTTATATAACATCGTAATCTTTAACAAACGGGTCATCGGTATTAGCAAATTGGCAAAAGTAATACATTGCCGCACGTGTTAAAGCATTTTTATACATAGCAAAAGCTATTATATTTAAAGCCGGGCAATGGTATAAAAAATAACCATCGTGTTTAATAAACAATTGTTTTAATAAAATAGCTTAAAAATTGTTTAACTTGCTTTTGATTATTTAGCCGACTATTTGCTTAACAATAATTAACTTCGTATTAATTAAGCTTTTAAAACTATTTTCCGTAAGCAATTTGCTTTTAATTTTTATAAGCCGTTTACTATTAGTAGTATTCGCTTTTATATTTTCACTAATTATTTTAACGAGCTTTTTATAGCTTGTTATAAATGCAGCTTAAAGTAAATTACCTAATTTTCTACCATAGATGAGATAGCCTGGGTTTTATCCTGCAATTTGTTTTGCAACCCGATACAAAAGTCCAGTTTGCCCTTAAGCTCTTTGACTTCCTCTCTTAACAAGCTCTCTTTTGTGGCAACCCTAAAGGGCTAAATCGCGGGGTTTTGTACAAGATTCGCAAACGGATTCACAAACGGATTTCTATCTTTATCTATGCTTGATACAGTAAATACTTGACTCTGCTGCTGCTTAGCAATAGACTAATCCTTAAAGCGAGGGACTTTAGCGCTTCGTGCGTCTTCGCTGCATTCTCTCTTCCGGTTGTGCAGACCAAACGGGTTTGAATCCTGTTGCAATTGTGGCGTGAAAGACCGCCTCTCATAGTTCTCACTCGTCCCGGAGGTTCCAATATCCGATAAAGCCTAATCCTCTAAGCACTGTAAACCTTTGGGTGCTTAAGTGTATGTTTGGGGCTTAAGCACACCAAAAAGATCAGTGAGTATTTCGAGATCTTTTTCCTAGCAATCGCCTTCATAAAGCTGAGGAGTTAGCCGCTCTGTTTCCGAGAAATCTACACTCGATTGATGCTTCTTATACACCTGTAATTGATAATCCGTAAGAATGAGCTGAAGGTCCGCAGCCGGTTGCATCGCCGCTAGGATCTGCCAATTCGATAGTCGCAGTCGGGCAAATAACGTGCTATCCCATGGCCCATCACATTCGAGTAGAATAGGTGCGTCGCTCGCGATAGCATGACGGAGCATAAAACGAAGACGGATTTCGGCCAGGCTGATACAGTCCTTAGTATATCGGAAAAGCATGGGGTCCTTCTGAATTGAATGAAAGTGCTCGACTTGTTGCGTGAAGATTTGGGCCGAAATATAGGCAACACCCTCGCTTGAACTTCCCAAGGACTCAATGTATCGGTTCTTTGCCTCAGTATATGTAGTGAACCGAGGCATATGTACCAGGCTTTGAAGCTTGTGGGGTGCTTCTTCTGATGGCTTATCCCAAGCCCCTACGTCGAGCAACATGTATACATCTGCTACTGTAGCTATAGAAGAGGCGTGGAAGCTTTTAACCACGTGAGCGCTATGCAGGATAAGTGAGCGTGTAATCAGCTGTTCTTCGGCCGTCTTAGCTATCGCCATCCGGTCTTGCCAAAAAGAACACCACGATCTCATCATCGCGAAGGTGTCGTCAGTCTGCGCAAGTTGGTGAGCGATCCATTCGGGGAGCGTCGTGTCTGAGCTGCTGTCCGGGACGAGGTGGCGGGCAATGTCGAGGTCCGCCCACGGGCCAACGGCACCAGAGCAGCCCTCAACTGAATGTTCTTGGCTTAGATGATTCTGGACTATTCAAGAAAAGTTAGTATCATGTGTGTTGATAGATGCACAGTTCCTGTCATCACTATAAAGGGTGTATTTACCACTCGTAGTGCTCATTATAGAAGCATCTGACGAAAGTATACCCGAGCCCAGGTCTTTAGCTTCTCCGTCGTCCAGATCGCTAAAAACGCCACCAATATCATCGGCGTCGTCATCTCCATCGTTAGCCTCTCCGAAATCCACGACCATTTCATCGGTCTCTCCTGGCGTGTCTCCTGAAGCCAAATGAAGCCCTTTGGCCCATCCATCTAACGGCAGATAAGGTCGGATATCCTCTCTGCACTGAGGAAATGCGGCACCGAATAGAACGTCGTAATCGAGACTGCAGTCTTCGACCTCGTTTGTCTGGAGAGCTTTCTCGGGGAAGAATATAGAGGAAATAACCTGACTGTTCAGACCTTACCAGAAGCCGTTATTCTGCACATCTAAAGTTTCGGGGTTGTCCATCATCCAGCCAAGCTGAAGGCGCTGGAATTTATCGCGGTACTTTCGATCGGGGTATGCTAGGATCAAAAAGGCCAGACATCTCTCAGGCGAATAAAGGGGCGAGGGGGCTCTTTCATGTTGCTTTCGTTTGGCCGTATGAGGTTTCATCTTCCTCGCCTCTATCTTGCTATTCTCCCAAACGATGCGCCAGAAGGCACCCTTTGCCATCCACGGTTCCAGCTTCTCTAAGGAAGGGTAGATCTTTTTTGTAGCCTTATGTCGGGATACGCATTGTTCTTCTCGATCTGAGAGGAGCACCTTCATCACTTTGTTACCGCGCAAATGAGCCCATCGACCAGTAAGTCCTTCCGGTATATACTGGCGAAGGAAGATATACATTTTAGCCATCATTCGGGCCTCATACTTTCTAGGCATAGCATCATGTAGAGTAAGGAACCAATCGTTGGATTTGTGCTCTTTGATGTAATTGTGATTCAGCGGTCCATCTAGCAAAGGTGGTTCATGCCTTGAGGGAAGCCAGCCCGCGTCCTTTGATGATTGGTGATGAGTTTCCATATCGAAAGGAGGGTTGTGAGCTGAAGGGGGGGGATATGACTGTGGGCATAAGCGTGTGTTAAGGTGCTGGTGTGTGAGAGCGTTGATGCGTCGATGCGTGATGCGTGATGCGTGATGCGTAATTCAGTCCCGACAAGAGTTTGAGAGCGCCTATTTAAGTCCTCCGCGTGAACTCTTGCTCACAACATTCGACCTACCGACCGTGTACCAGATACTCACTCTCGCTAAAACAACTTAGCTTGGTTTTGCCTAGTTTTGCAGGGAATGGGCAGCTGGCCTAAGACATACCTTGCACTATTGGACTCAAGGAGATGGTTCTGAGACAAGGGGGTACTTGAGCAGCTGCAGTCCCAAGATACCAGGAGCCATTCTTAAAACTGCGGGCAGTGTGCAAGGGCACTCAGAAGTACTGTATGTCCAGCTCCACCCTCATGCTTTCTTTTCGGAGGGCCTCCCGGTTTTCTGTATGCTTTAGGTGATACGAGTAAGATCCACCCTCCTGTATTATTGTGCTCACCTCTCTCGGTATGCTCTAGGTGACACGAGCAAGGCCCCCCTCCGCCCTCCTGTACTATTGATTGTGCTCACCTCTTTTGTGATTTGGGAACAGACCCACCCTCCACCCTCCTATATCATTGTGCTCAGCTCTCTTGTGATTCATAAGCCCAACAACATGGTTTGAAAAGGGTGTGGCGGCGAGGGATACGTATAATATAACAGGCCTGGTAAGTTGTCAGCTCTCGTGGTCAATTCTTCCCATCTCTCACCTTTCTCACCCAAACCACCCGTGTCCTCTCACTCTTCTTTTGCAGCTTATTCCCATCATATCGCTGTCGCTCAAGCCCACAATCATCATGGGGCGAAACGGAATGAAGGCAGCATACACCGTCGCTGCGGATGCGAATAAAGCTAAGGCTCGTAATGCTTCATTTCAAAAACGCATGGACACTATCTTCTGGAAAGGCAACGAGATGCACGAAATTTTGGGTGCCGAGGTATACTTCGTCATCAAGTATCGAGGCCAGTGGTACGAATACTCTTCGAATCCGGACCTCTCTTTCCCCCTATCACGTAAAGACATTGTAAGAGCTTATTTCTTTTTACGTTTTTGTATATCTAACTAAGTAACTTTTTAGCATATCGACTATCCACCAGTTAAAGCTACAACACCCGATACTTTCGTTCCTCCTCGCGCCTCGCGCATCATTAAACAACCAAATGTTACGCTAGAAGCACCAGGGCCAAAGATCGCCAGCCAACCAGCTATCATCCCCAATGCTACTATCATCACCAGTCCCGTCCCTGCCAAGTCTGCCATCACCAGCCCAGCTAACGATGCCGTCCAAGATGAAGATCATAATGTCGAAGCGTTCCGAGCTAAAGATACTAATGATGAGAACCCTGAGCTGCATGAAATTGGCAGCCATGATATTGCAAGTGGGATTAGCAGACCCTGTACACCCCTGAGCCACGGCCCTTCCATGTCCACAGCCGCACCTGCCACCATTGCCCCTTATGACCAACGTCGCCTCGCACCCCAGCCGACCATCGGAGAAGCGACCATTGTCCAACCTCCCGTCAAGCGAGGCCGTGGACGCCCCCGAGGCTCAGGTCGGCGGTAATTATCAGGAGGGTTCAGCAAAGTGAACGTCGCTCGGGCCAGACCTAGAAGCCCGTTTTTCCAGGAGTTACAGAATAATCGCAACTTCAATGGGGCAAAATCATCATATACCGGTATTCAATCCATTCATATGTAGTTAAGTCAGTTAGCAACACGAGAGTAAGCTAGAGTAGATAGAGCATTCTAGGCATACTGGGAGGAATGATTAAACATTCTAATTCGTTATTTAAAAGAGACTTGTATTATAATACACGATATCACATGTTAAATACCCATATGCCTTCATATCTGCCGAATCCGGGCTACACCGAAGGTGTACGCCCTTTATCTGATAACTCAACTGGTAAGGGACGCATTAGCATATGCCGATAACGGGTGATGTAGCAGTAAAAGTGACTAAATTATGGCAAACAGGTAAATAACTTTTAATTCGATTCATAATAAACAAGTAATAAAGTTAAAACATGCTTGGGCTAAGCTAAAGCGAACACTATAGAGGGATACGAAAACCTTCTGCTGGGGAATATTGCTATCATGCTAACTATCCTGCCGCCTTGCTCTCTATACCCAGAAAATAGATTTAGTAACAGGTTTTCCTCGATCTTGTCGTCGTAAACGGCCCCCTCGACCACCATGTTGGCCACCCCTTGTGCTACCACTGTCGGTAGTCGGCGTTCCTTGCAGAGAGGGTGCCGAGGGTGCTCAGCTGCTTGTGGTAAGAGCAAGACTAGGGAGGATGGTAGTGCTAACGGTGCTAGCAGGGCTACCGGGAGTGGCGGAGTTGAGGGAAGCAGGGCTAGCAAGGGTAGCAGCAGTAGCAGTACTGACAGGACCAGAGGTGCTACTCCGTCTATAGGAAGAGTAGGGGTCCAGGTAATCTGCATGGTAAGATGTTGAGTGCGGAACATCGTGCGATGCCATGTTAAGGAGAGAAGGCACTGAGAGCATTTAATCATGCTGTTGGACTTGGGACGGTTGCTCAAGTTGCTGGGGCTGCTCGAGTTGCTGGGGCTGCTCAAGTTGCTGGGGCTGCTCAAGTTGCTGGGGCTGATGGGTTTGAGACGGTTGCTGAGGTTGCTGGACTTGATCCAGTAGTTGGGAGAGTGGAGGAAAGTCTCCATCTGGGTGTGTAGTGAAAATTCGAATGGTGTTATCTCTGACACGATAAAACAGAACGCAAACCTCGGTTTCATCTTGCGTATAAAGCTTGTTTGCTTTTTCAATGATTGCGTCTTCTCTGCGCTGACCGCGCCTGCTAAGGTTCCGCCGAAAGGAATTTGAGTCTTGGTCCATAGTAGTAATATATAGAAGTGCGTAAAAAGTTGAGATAACTAATGGCAGATATAAAAAATAAGCTGAGAGAAATATCGTTTTATAAAAGAACATATAAATATTTGATTAAATAACTAGATTTTATTAAAAAATAATATTATAAGTTAAAATATTTCCCGACTAAGCTAAATCAAATGCTATAAATATATGCAGTTGTTTGATAATATTATAAAATTGCAAGATTTGCAAAAAACTAGCCCGTTTAAAGTCGAAACCATTCTAGTATTGTGTTTAAAAAAAGCGAGAATAAAAATAAGTAAAAGATGTTACACGTAGCAACACCTTTGTATGCTGTTTTATATGCAGACTTTGGTAAACACATTTGGTACAGAATATACGCCTTTAAATTTGCATGTTTTAATAGTATCAAAACTGAAGCTATGTAGCCTTCGCTTATTTGAGTCAGTTGGTACAACCTCGGAGGTTAGGAACTTTTGAGACGGCTATGTATAGAGTCAAAGTCTATTATACGCACTAAATTGCTCCGGTCTCACTAACTACTCCAGTCGCTTGCCTTCGGCCGTATATCTAGGTCGTATACCTGCAATGTACGCCCCCGAACAAATCAGTGTACGACCTTGCATTACGCATGTTTCAATAATATTAAGCTAAAGCTATTTCCAAGTATTCAAATTTATACAAATGTACCCATACACGCCCTAGGTTACCTATATACCATAGGTCGTAGCGTTTATCTGCTACACAAAACTATAGTAGCTGGTCAGCAGCTCCTGATATCATACTATTTGCAAATCATAAATGTTTGACACCGCTCTTTAGCTTGCAGATCTCCTCGAAGCATATATGCGTCTTCGTATGTTGTGCTCGCATCGGAGTTCCAAACTAATATCACAAATACCCAGCGCTCGGCACCAAATCATACAGGCACATATGACTCATGTTAGTCATTAAGCATGCAAATCTAAAACAAATATAATATCAAGCAAAAAATACTTTTCTTGTATCTTTAATGTAAGCTGAGCACCGATATAGCTAAGACATATCATCACTATAGCTGTATCATGTTCAGCAAAGTAGCACAAACAGGTTGCTTGCGCTCGTCCGATTCCAGGGTATCCCGAGATGTACTCTAAGCCACCAGAGTTATTGCGCGGCACCTAGAACAGTGGGAATATCCGTTTCGATCGCATCTCGTCTTCGCTTACGACAAGTCACCTAATAGTTCAGCTAGCCAGGTGATTAATTAATTGATTGATTGATTGTGTTTAATGTCATAAGGTCTAAGACCAGGCCTCCCGAAGGGCATGCAGGCGTGGTAAGCTGGCTAGCCAGGTGATCTGTCATAGGAAGCCGGTTTCATAATATAAGCTGTTCGGTGGCTACCTATAGACAGCCCTCCTATGTAGCAACTTGTGCCTGCTTGCCTTAAACCACTGTAGGATAATTACATTGTAAGCCGGTGGGCAATAAGTCTTCGATTAATGTATTGTACTGCCTAAGGCAGGTATGCTACAGCAGGCATGCCGGAAGGCTTTTGTTAGAATAAGCGAGCCAGTCAATTGGAGGTTCAGAAGTGTGTGTATTGTGTTAAGAGCGCGTCTTGCTGTCTCTCTGAGATGTGTACTAATAAATAGTGTGGCGGGTTCACAGGGGTTAAGCAGTCCCTGCTCACCCCCTGACATATTAGCCCGCAACAATTCATCCAAATTAACCATCAATTCTGACAGCTTTAGCCTTGTTAAAACATATTTATTATATAAATAACCAGACAAAACTAAAAAAATGGCTTCGATTTAACTATTAAAATTGTAGGTAAATGACAAATTACTTTATAAACAAAATTTAAAAAGATAAAAAAGGGGAAAGCACACACAAATACTAAACCATATATATAAACCAGCTTTTACACTTTATTTGCGTGCAAAGTGGTTGCTGTTTTTTATATTACCTATTTTATATAGCATTATCCCTTACTTATTTAAGTTTATTCACCGCTTTTTAACATATTTACATTGTTATATAATGCCGCCTTTTTTTTTAACCAGCTTTAATAATTAGGGCTTTAACGAGGACTATGTTAACCTTGGCAAGTTTAACATTTTTAAAAATGAAAACCTTTTTTACGAGCTTTTAAACGAGGTTTTTAATAAGTTAAAAGCAGCTATTAATGCTAATTTTAATTTAAAGTTAAAAAATAAAAATGAAATTAAAAATGAAATTAAAAAGCAAAATATTATAAAGCTAATCTATAATTGTTAAGCTTTTTTAAACGATAAAAAGGAATTATTTAATAGCAATGCCTACTTTCCCAAATATTATTTGCGAAACATCGAAAATATTAATAAAAATAACTTTAAATAAAAGCGTTATTTAATTATAACCTTTAAAGTAATTTATTATGTTAAAAAGCAATAAACAAGGTATATATAATGAATTTTATAATTTTTATTATATTTTTAGGGTGTGTATACATATGTTTTAATTATTAAAAGGTTAATATAAATAATGGTATAAATTTTGCGAGAAAGTTTTTAAAGTAAACTAAAAGGCATTTTTTTAAAACATTTGCATACGTGTAACGGTGCAATTTATTAATTAGCACCTATATTAAAAAACAAACAAAGTTTATTGTTCACTTTTCCCGCTTTTTTTTTTATTATCTGCGGGCTTAAAAAAAGTAGCTTATTAATTTTTATAAAAAGGATATATAAAACAAGCGCTGCAAAAGCAAAGTTTTTTAATTTTTTTTTAGCGCGTGTTTTAATTAACATTTAAGGATTTTATAAAATATAAAATTAACACCGTAATCGATAGCAGGCAAATAAGCAATGTATAAGTTTAAATTTAAAAAAATAAAGTATATAATATATATTAATAAGTTATAAACACTTCGTATACTTAGCAACAATTATTAATTAAACCATTAAAAACAAGTTAATTAATTTATAATTATTAATAATTTAAAGCATTATATTAGCATTACGGTTTAAATAACACAAAAAAACTTTAAGCTAAAAAAATAATATATATTAACAATGTTTTTTTTTTTTTTTATTGGCCCCGGCTAACGCTTAACCCTTGTTAATTTTTTAATTTTAATATTAAGATATTGTTATTAACTTAGTCCGAGATTTAAAAAGTGGCTTATATTAACTTTGAATTTCATTTACGCTTGTTTGCGTAAAAACATATTTAAATTTTAAAAATAAATATATAACACTTAATAATTTAAATTAATGCTGGCATTTATATTAATTAATTAATGATTTTAAAAAGTTTTTTTTATTGCTAAAGATTATTTGCAAGCTAACATTTCTCTTTAGTTTATATGTTTTTTTTTGGGAATTTTAATTTAATACCGGGCTTTTTAAGCTAATTTTTTAAATAATAACATTTATAACATTATTAAGCTAAATATTTACAAAGGAGAAAACAAACTTTTTTTACCTTTTTAACACGATTTAAATAATTAATTTTTATTTTATAGCATTAAACGGGATTATATTAAAAAATACATAGTATTTAATAACTTTATTTTAATTAAAATTATTATAAAGTAGGTAAATAAAGTTAAAAAGCTCGCCGGCTTTAAAAATACGATTATTAATTATAACTTATATTATATAACAAAAAATAACTTAAACTAAAATAATAATTAAGCTAATTACATTATAAGCAACCATTTTTTAATTATTTGTATAATTAACATTAATAACGCGCTGCGCAATTTTGTTATAAGCTATGCTTTTAACTTTAATACTTTTTAGCGGCATTATTTTAATCGCATTGTATGCGCTAATTTTTAGGCCATACAAAAAGATTTAAAACCTTAGCAAGATTTAATTCGAAAAGTCTCTAATTATAATTATTTTAAAAGCAGCCGCTACTTTATTTAGCTAACTAAAGCTTAATCGGCTGCGTTAAAACACGATAAAAAAGTCGTTAAACTAATATAAAAGCGTAACACTTATTGCAGGTAAAATTTAAAGCAAAAAACTTTTAGCCTTAAAATTAAAGCGCGTTTAAGCAAGCTATATAGCTGGGAATTAAACAAAATTTACCGCAAGTAAAGCAATATATAAGCTGTTTAAAACATTACTAACTAAATTAAAAGCAAAAGGTTAAATAAAAAAGCTTTTCTTAAAACCGATGCCGTCGACATGCACTTAATCCAAGCTTAAATGATTAATACGCTTAAAAAAACCGTTATTATTAATATTAAGCAACAATTGCAGCGCAAAACAAATGCTGTTAATTTAATTGCTCGATACTATTTCGTATAAAAATACAGCAGAAAGTCCAAAATTGTAACCTTAGCACCTGCGCCTGCGACGTCCTAGCTACCAGCCTAAAATCGGGTTAAAAAACTGCGACAATTTATTTAAGTCAAGCTTGGCAAAAAGATTACCAGGTGCTTTGTTTGTGTTGAAAATGCTTTATTACTTTCGTTAAATAATCTGTAATATACTAGGTTTTGCTGTAATTATTATTTTATACGCGACGTTGCTAAGCATTTTATGCGCATATATTTGCCGCAGTTAAAAAACAATAATAAGCTATGCTGTTTAGTGTGTAAGCCTACGGTGTAATAGCAACACAAAAAACATTTTTAAAACCATGCAAAACTTGTGCATAGGCTGCGGTCGTATACCTTGTATTTTAAACAATAATGCCGGTAATAATTAGCAGTTAACTAAGGTTTTTTCGAAAACCCTTGGCTTTAATACCAGCAGGCAATATATTTTAACCTTTTTTTTTTTGCATAACCGCTTTTAATATTATTTTTTGTTATGTAAACCATTTTGTTTAAAATAAATAAATAAATAAATAAATACTTTGTTTTATACCGTTTTGCTTTATGTTATTTAACTTAAAAACCTAAATAGTATTTAAGTTTAAAAATAAATGTTTAAACTTATGTTTTGCTTAATATTATTGCTTTAAACGCTTTTTTTAACAGCTTTATTAAGTATTTTTCTTTTTTTATAAAAAAAGTAATGCATTGCCGATGTTTGCAAAATTAGCTTAAATAATAATTGCTAAAGCGGTATTACCACAATAAAACCCGGCCACTTTTTACCCTTATATATATACTATTTTAAAAAAGCTTTCACTTAGGAAATTTAGTTAAAAAACCTAAAATTTAACTAATAAAGCATAATAGCGCAATAGGTAAATCGCTATACACTGGTTAAATTTTTTAAATTTTCGTTAAATTTTTTTTGCAAAATTTGCATTTATAATACCACTTAAACAAACCACCGTATAAAGCAACAAACCTTTTTTAAAATAATAGCACTTTTTTACCCTTTTAACCGCGTATAAAAACCCTAGCTTAATTCCGGGTATAAGCATTAAAATATTAAAAAATTATACGATAATATAATTATTATAAACAATAATATATTGCATTATAAATTAGTTAGCTAAGTTATATAGTAGGTAAATTATTATAAGCAATGATAGTAAAACAAATATGCATACTGCTATAAATGCCGCGTGCTTTTTCTAGCGGCTGCTAATAAGTTTTAAAATACTGTGCGCTTAAACGATAGTAAAGCGGCTATCCGCGTTGTATTTATTAACCTGCAGCAGCCTTAGCGGTGTAGCATTATATAACAAGGGCTGGTTTTAAGGCTTGGAATTAACTTTATTTAAAATATAATAATTTGTTATAGCTGCTTAAAACCTTGACCATTTGGATTTTCTTTTATTTAGGTGGCTTAGCTACGTATTTATATATAACTTTGGCCAATAAAGTAAATCTCCGTCCTTAGCGCTTATGTCTCAATGAAGCAAGGGCTAAATAGCCTTACGTAGGACATTAAAATAAATATTAGGAATAAACGGGAAAACGCGTTTTAGCGCGTGTAACGCGTTTAAAAGGTTTAAAACTTGCAGCTTCGTATTTGCTACGTGTTACACATTATGAAATAAAAACAGCAGCTAGTCTTTTAGTTGTCTTAAATTTCGGTCCATAGGATAAAACAAGGATTTCCTCCGCGCTAGCTTTAATTAAAAATCTAAGATTTATTTAAAAAATTAATATAGCAATGCCTAAAGGTTAGCATAAGTTTTTGGCATTTATATCACTTAATTACAAACATAGGTAAAACGGGGCATTTATAAAATAAGTATGCATATTTTATATAAGCTTAACATTATGATATATATGTACGTACATATATATAAATGTTTAAAAAAAATAGTTTAAGGAGATAAATCGAAAACCCGAGATTTTTAAACTAGATCGCAGTTTTAAATTTTGTACGGTGTTAGGCTAAAAACTGCTGGTTGCTACCTGGTCCGGGTGTTAATAGCAATGCTGCACCCTAAGGAACTTAAAAAGGTGTACAGCATATCCGAGAAAACTCACCGCTTGGTAAAATACATCTGATGACATAGCTGGAATATAGCAAGTTAAGACAGGGTAGCTTGATATACCGTACGATTTTCGCCATTGCATATTATCCCCTTTAGATCGGTCTGCGGTGCTTGTACCTCCGGCTATAGTCGAAAGGTAAAGTTAACATAACTTTAGCAGTTTTAAAGATTTTAAACCTCCGGTGTTGGTTTAATTGTCCTTTATTAGCGACGGTTAAATAGTTTTATTTTTAATACTATTAAGACCTTTCGGCGGTCGCACGCTAAATCGGCGTATATAACACTAGAAAAATCAGGTTTTTAACATTTTAATAAAAACTTTTTATCGTAATATTAACGCGTTTAAAGTATTTCATTGTAATAATATATTGCAAAAAATAGCTTTATAAAATACATTTTTAATTAATTATAAATAATTTAATAATGTTTTTTTTTATATATGTTTATTAAAATTAATTTGCAAACAATTTTTTTTAATTAAATTTATTATTTATTAAAGTAAATTTTTATTTAAAAAAAATAAGCTTATGTTTACACTTTTTAAAGCATATATTATAAAAAAAATAAAATAATTAATAAAAAATCAATAATTAATTATATTTATACTATTTATAAAAAATAACTAGTAATAATTTAATTAAGTTTATATAATTATTTTTTTAAACTTTTATTTTTTTAGCTTAATTATTTAAGTGGTTAAACTAGCACACGTAAATGCAAAAAATAAAAAAAATAAAAAACAAACTATTTAAAGCATTAAATGAAAATATGCTAGGTAAAAAAAAGCATAAAGCTGCGTATAACACTTTACTGTTAATTTTGCGTTTTTTTTGCGACCTATTGTTTTTAATTTAATATTTTTATTATTTTATTAAATATTTTAGTTAGTTTTTTAATTTTCTTGTTTTTTTTAAGCAATGTTGGCTGTTTTTTAGTTAACGGCCTTTCAATTAATTATCCTTTAGTTGTTTGTCTTTTAGTTGTTTATATATATAACTTTAAATTGCGGTTGCTAGATTTTTTTGCCGCGGGATACGTAAGCTATAGCTGTTTAAAGCCGCTTGTTAGGTCGGGGACTACTTACTCGGCGTATATTTTATAATCACGGAGCTAATTATTAATACATCGATTTGCTTTTTTAAATTTTAGCTATTTGCAAAGTGTTAATTGGGTTATAATATTTAGCTGGTTAATGTTTGTGTATATTTTAACCTAAATATAAATAAGTGGCAATTAACTACTAGTGACGCTTTTAAATTTTCACGCAATGCTGTTAATTTTGGTAAAGTTTATAAGATTTATTTTTTTATAGTTATAAGCGCGCGTGCAAATATTATTTTTTTTATCCTTTAGGAGTTAATAATATGTTAATGCGGCAATAATACTAACCTTGTTTTCGGTTGCAATTTTAAGCCCGTTAAAACCGTCGGCTTTAACAAAAAATATTAAATTAATAACAACAACTTTATTTTCTTAAGCCTAGCGGCAATTAAAAAGGTATTTTAAAATAATCTCTTTTTTAGCTATATAACCTAAACAAGCTTATAAGGTATTTCCTACGGGTATATAAATGTTATTTTTTATATTTATTATATAAACGTTGTTATTGTTATTAATTAATATAGCAGTGTGCTTATTTGTTTTTAAAGGCATTTATTGCCCGTTTATAAAAACGCTTAGCATTGCTAAGCTATAGCATATCGGTTTTATAAAAAATTAAACTTAGTTTTTTAGCTAGTTATAAATGTTTTTTTAAAAAGTTTTTTCAAAGTATATTTATATATTTTGCATTTTTTCCGCTATTTAAATATTAATATATAGCTTGTTTTTATATTTTATAACAATTTTATATTAATAATATAAAAACATAAAAAGCTTGGCTTTTAAAACTTAATATATTTTTATAGCTAAGCTAGCATTTTTGTTAAGTTTTTTAATTTTTACATTTAGTTTTGCAATTTGCCTTATAATATTATAATTAGTGCTTTTTTCGATTTTATTAAAAAATGCTTTAATATGCGGGGTTATTTAGGTATATAGCATTGCGACCGCAGTAAATAGTGATAAGCTATTTATTATGTTATTTTTTATGTTAATTTCCGTGTTATTTTTATTATTATTGTTATTACCTTTATTAAACGCGTTGTTATTAAAGCTTTTATTAAAGTTATTGCGTTTAAATAGCTATAAACTAATATTTAAAAAAAAGTTATTATATATTATTTGTTTATTTACATTAAACAACATTTTTTTAGCTTAATTAATAGCTAACATAAAATAATATTAATATATAAGCTTATATATAATAAATAATAATTAAACTAAATGTTTAACATATATTTTTAGCATATTTTTTAGCATTTTTATTGCTATTTTTATTAAAGTGGATACGGAGCATAAGTTTTCTTTGTGAAAAAACAATTTTTTAAATTATTGCTTTTATTTTTACATAAAATAACTTATAAAATATAACATTTTAATTAATAAGCTTTAATAAATAATTTACGATTTTACGTTAATTTTTATATTTTAAACCATTATTTATTACTTTAATAATGTTTATTTCGTTAACGCTATTATTAAATATAAAAACGTTATATAGCTGCTTTATTTATGCTAAATTTATTATTAATAATATAATTAAAATGATAAAATGCTTAATATAGCTAGGTATAAATGCAAAGGTAAATTAAAAACTTAAGCGAAATTAAAAATGTAATAATTAAAAAAACTTAAACGAGGATTTAAAAGCAAAAAAAACTTAAGCGTAAATGAAAACTTAAGCGTAAAAAAAGCTTAAAATATATAAACTTAAAAATAAAAAAAACTTAAGCGAAATTAAAAATAAAGTGGTTAAAAAAATTAAACTTTAGCGTAAAGAAAACTTAACTAAAAATGAGAATTTGTTATAATTTATATATATGCTACCATGTAACACTAATTTTGTTTAGCTTTAAAATATTATTTATTATATTTACTTTAATATATTTTTTTTTTTAGTGTATATTTTCTTTTATTTTACATATAACTTTTTTAGTATATGTTTTTTTAATATATTTAAACTTTCGGTGTACAACTTTAATCCGGTGTTACTACATTTGTTTAATTATATGATTTTCTTAGTGTAGATATTTTTTTAGCATATTATTTTTTCCGATAATGTGTTTTCTTTTAATGTACTTAACGCCTCGGTGTATAACTTTATTCGGCATACTTAATTTTTTAGTGCTACTACATTTACTTAACCATATGATTTTTTTGGTATAAATGTTGTCCTAGCATAAGTGTTAACTTTTTTAGTATATTTGTTCCTTAGCGTGCTCGACACCTTGGTACTACTACTTTTAAACGCACGAGCTCCCTTAGGCATTTTTAATTTTTCGTTTTATCGCTATAACGCATGATATATACCTCGTATTTTTAAAATGTCTTAAATAAAAATAAAAATCTAGTTTTTTATCCTTTTAAATAAGTATATAGTATTACTTAATTAATTTAGCACGGCTATATTTTTTTTACTTTTAATATAATAATATATTACCTTTAAAAGCATATGTTCACTTAGCATTATAGCGTACAAACAAAGAATATATTAACTATAAAATATTATTATAATAGCTTTTGATAACTTTTGCATTAATATAACAATAACCAAACAAAGAGTTGCGGGCTATTAGGTTTTATATAAATAAAGATTATATTAAACATATCCACGGCGGCGTCCGCGTTAAACACAACTTTTCAAGTGCGCTTATGCTTTTTTTAATAATTGTAAATCGGTTTATTTTACCGGCTGTATGCTCGTTAGTAATGCTAAAGCTAACAAAAGTTATATACTATATATTAATAAAAAACAGTGTTGTAAATCCGGTTTTATATATTGTTTTAAATATAGTTTTAAAAAAAAAGTATGCATAAACATATTTTTAATAGCGTTTATAACCGGTAATCGCGTAATATTAGCAAATTTATTTATAATTATGTTTATTAAAATGTTTAATAATATAAAGCTAACAAATAAAAAAAAATTAGCTGTTATTTTTTTAAGTTTGTTTTTATTTTAGCATGTAAAAACATTAAATTAATTATAAGCTATGCTTTAACAGGCATAAGTTAATTGTTTGCTTATATATTAAATAAAAAAAAAACACGATAAAAATAGCGCCGCGTAACCTAAAATAAAAATGTTAATTAATATAAGTTTAATGTTGTTTTGCAAAGGTATTAAGTTGTAAATTACCTAGTGCGTGATTTAATAAGCTGCACGTAGGGTATTTTTTATAATTAAGCTTACAATTGGCATATTATTTACCTTACTTTTTATTAGTCATAGTAATATAGTTTTTTATTAGGTGCGATTTGCCATTTAACCCTTTGCAAACTTTAATATAATACTGTAAATAATACCGGGTTAAATATTAAAGTAAAATGCCAAGCAAATGGCTAATTTAGTCGTTTTGCAAACTTTTTTTTTACACTTTTTATAAATAATATCTAAGCATGGTTTAAAACATGTGCTTATATTAATACCTTAATAATAATGTAGCTAGGTATATGCAAAGCTATTTTAAAAGCGTTGCGATTTTTAAAGCTAGCTAAAGCACGTTAGCTATTATTTTAGTATATATTTTAATAATAAATAATTAAGGTAACAATACGTTATTTAAATAAATTATTTTATTTTTTTATAATAACCGAATAATTTGCTAAAATAATATTATAATAATATATAAATATTTATTTTTTTATTTTGCTTTTTTATAAAAATTTTTTCTTTATATTTATTTATGCTAATAAAATTATAATTTTATTATTTTATATTATAATTAATATATTTTTATTAGCAATATTATTAATATTTATTTATAATTTTTACTTTTATTATTATATTTACAACTTTTATTTTTATAACTTTTATTTTTGCGACTTTTATTTTTATAACGTTTATTTTTGCTTTAAAAATAGCAGCTATATTTATACGCAATAAAATATTATTAAAACTTTTTGCATTTTTTAAAGCTTTTTTAAATATAATTAAAAAAAAAATTATTAAATGTTTAAATATTATTAACGAGCGTTTAAATATTATTAATAAACGTTTAAACTTTTTAATTAAAAGCTAAAATGCTATTACCGAGCGTTTAAATGCTATTAATAAACGTTTAAACTTTTTAACTAAAGGTTAAAATGCTATTATTAAGCGCGTAAATATTATTTAAGTGTTTATTGCAAAGTTATTTTATGCCTCGTAAATTACTTTTTTTATTAATATAATGAAAAATGCTAATAAATAAACAAGCATAAAAAATTATAAAACATTTAACAAAAATGCCCATTGCGTTAAAAAAAATTAAAACTTATCCTTTTTATATGCTGCCACAAGTAAAAAAATTTAAAATTTGCCTCGAAATATTAACGAGATAAAAAAACTAACAATGTAAAACATTAATAACTTGGTAGTTAAATGCCGTGGTGAAGCGGTTTTAGCAAAATAAAAGTCTAAAAGCTTGCGAGCTTTAACAAACGCAATAAAGGCTATAGGTATGCGATTTAAGCTAAAAAAGTGACAACTTAAATTAATATACGGTAATAAGCATATGTAGCTTACATTGCTGCTATCACAAGGGACGTATAAAAGGCTCGGAGATAAACTTAATTAAACCATAATTTACTAAAGGGCTACTAGGTCTTTAACCATTTAAAAAACTTTTTAACCCTTTTTTAAAATATTAAGGCTATTTATACACATCGTCGGTATTCCTAACCTCCGACCTCCGACACAATGTTTTAAATTAGCGAGGGCTAAATAGCCTCACTGAGACAATTGCCAATACTTTTTTTAGCTTGTATTGCGTCCGAAGCTAGCGCGTGTTACGTCCGTAGACATCACCGAGACCTACAGTCTCGTATTTAGAACGTGTAACACTTCCGTACAACAGCTGCATCATTAACTTTGTTAGGTACCAGGGTCGCAGGTAAAGAGAAGGATCCTATATAGCGGAGATAGCTAGCATTTTGTCTATATATAGGACCGACTCTCTCTCCTCGAAAAGAGAGAAAGGTTAGGAATTAATGACATTAAGCCCTTAATTTATACTACGACCTAGCTGCTACCCTTTGTAACTAATCTACCTGGCAATCTTGTACTATAAACCGCAGGTAGCTTGCTAGCATTTTTATTATTTATATAGTTAATTTAATTTCATTTATATAATGCTTATAATAATTAGGTTATAGTAAAGGTATAAAGCGATAAAAAAAAGCCCGTGAATTACCTTTAATTGCTTTAGTAACTACGGTATATAATTAGTTATATATAAAATTTGCTATGTATTAAATTTTTTATAGCGTTTTTAACATCGCTTGCTTTTAAAATAATTTAACATATATCACAAGTGGATAATTAAAATCCTTAAAAATAAAATCTAATACGTTTTTTAATAATAATAAAAAAAGTTAATATAAATATATATACTTGTGCTTATGCTTAGGTATTATTTAAAAGTTGTAGCATTTTAGCTATTATATTAAAAAATCCTTTGATTTTCATGTTTGTTTAATAGCACGGAGTGGAAAAAGCTGGTTTTTAAGTCGATTAAACTTTTTGTTGTATAAACGCAATATTAAATTAAACTTATTACTTAGCATTTAAGTTGTTAAATATAATCGAACAAAGTTAAATTAATGTTTTAAGTGCATTATAAAGTCGGAAAGCGTATTTGTTAAATTATTAATAGTGTTATTAAGGTTAACGGTAATACGCTCGTTTAAATTAGCTAAACGCTAAGTTATATTTATGGAAAAATAATTAATAGTTTTTGCAAAATAGTCGACAATTTTCGCAAAATCGGTAACTTTAACAGTTAAGTTTACAATAAACTAGTGTATAAATTTTATTTTATTAATTATAATTTAAACATTTTTAAATAAAGCTTGCTAATTAAGCTTTTTTAAAAAACTTATATTAAAATAATACTAGCAATAGCTTTATAAAATTATTAATTTTTATTAACAGTAAAAACTTAAAATAATAAAAATAAATATATTATAAAAATGCTGGTTTTTAAATAAACATAAGCTTTCATTTCCAATGCTGCACTATAATAAATCGTGCATTAAAGCCGAGGTCCGATATACTCTTTTTTTTAAACAACATCCCTGTGTTTTTTATGTTGCACCCGATAAAGTCTACTTATGCGGCTTTTAGTGTAGCTGCCCAGCAATTATTTTGCGTATAATAGGTGCATACGCACTGCAAGCTTCCGTAATAAGACCGGACATCTTAGTTAAAGTAGCCGGGTTTGCCAAACTGGCTTAACTTCATAGGTATGCAACTATCCTCAAGGCTTCTAGCCTTCGGGATTTGCCAATATGTCTCACTTTCCGGACTCTAAATAGCTTTAGCTCAATACTATTAAGACACGCGCAATGCAAGGTCACACACCGACCCGTGCTAGGGGCCGTACAGCGAAAGTGCGCGGCCTATATCTACGGCCGAAGGTCTGCAACCGGAGTGTTTAACGTTAGCCCGTGTAATATACATACAACGATCGTAGCCGACATAAATAGGCTATGCCTTATCTCGGATATATAATCCGGAGTATACGTTCAATGTACAACTTTAATATAGCAGTACCTGCTTTTTCCTCCGGTGTTCCTATATAGTCGCAAGCCTTCGGTATAATGGTTGTTTTTATTTAAAATATAATAATATTAAAAACAAACGGGAAAACGCGTTTTAGCGCGCGTAACGCGTTTAAAGGCTTTAAAACATGCAGTCTCGTATTTGCTGCGTGTAATACCGACAACTTTTAGTATAGCAGTTATAATAAAAGTGCTAAAAATTATAATAACCTATGTTTTAATTAAGCAAAGGTTAAATAGCTTAACGTAAAACATTAAAAAAAATATTAAAAATAAACGGGAAAACGCGTTTATATAAAACATTAGGAAAAATATTAAAAATAAACAAAAAAACGCGTTCACGTAAAATATTAAAAAAAATATCAGGAATAAATAAAAAAACGCGTTTTAACGCGTGTAATATATTTAAAAGGTTTAAAACTTGCAGCTTTATATTTGCTACGTATAATATCCGGCTTAAATTATAACTTTTAATTTAATTAAACTAATAAATGCTTTAATAAATTAATCTTTTATATTAAATATAAAAAAGTTTTTTATATATATAAAATATAGCATTACTTAGCTTTATTATAATTAAATGCTAAAATTATTAAAATTTTTATTTGTTGCGTTTAAACTTAACGCGTTAGCTTAATACTAAATTAATTATAAACATTTAAAGCTAAATAAATGTAAAATATATATGTATATTTATTGTTTTAGTGTTATTTCGCTAATAATAAAATCGATAATTAATTTATTTAAAATAATAAAAACAATTTTTAAATATATTATATTTATATATATATATATTATATTTATTATAATTTAAAATATATTATTAATATATGTTTTACATTTATATATTATTATAATATTTTAAATTTTAAGTAATAAATATAGTTTTAAATTCTTAATGTTTTAATTTATGTTATATTTGCTTTTGTTGTTTAAAATTTATTTTTGCTTAATAATTTACTTGGCTTTTGCCGAGCTATTAAACTTTAGTTTGTAAGCTTATTGCGTTTGCTGCAAAGGCTTTATTTTTATATAGTTTATTAGCTTTCTTTTGTTAATAATGCAAATTTATTTCCAATTTGTACCATTTTTTTTATTTTTAGTTACTTGTTTTTATTTTTTATTTATATTTCCATGTTATTAATATAACTTATGTAAATAAAAACCTTGTTTATTTAAATTTTTTCATGCGCTATTAAAATAAAAAAAACATAATTTTCCGATAAATTAATAAGCTATATATAAAAAATAAAGCTAAAATATATATAATATTTTATTATTTTAATAATAATATATTTTAAAGCTTTATTTTATAATTTTATTAAAACTTTTTATTTTTTAAGCAATTAATAAGCTTAATAATATTAAATTTAAAGGTCTTAATTTTTTTCCACTTTTAAATATAATATTATTAAAGCTTATTAATGTTTAACTTTATAATTATAAAGCTTTTTTTTATATATAGCTATTTTAAGCTTAATAATAACAATGTTATTTTTATTAATGTTATTATTATTAATATTATTTTAAACATTATTTTTTATAATTAGCGTTTTTTATTATTAAGCTAGCATTATTTTTTTTGCCGCAGCTAGCACTGTTTTTTTTTTTGTAGTTAGCACTGTTTGTTTTTCCGCAGTTAACACCGTTTGCTTTTTTATAGCTAGCATTATTTTTTTTTTATAGCCGGCATTAAAAATAAAAATAAAATATACGGCTTTAAATTACTCGTTATTTTTTCTTAACTATAAAGCTTATAAGCTAAATTTTTTCATATTTTATGCTAAAATTATTATACCTGCTAGATTTAGCTTTGCGAGTAATACCGTTGTTATTATTGCTAATAATTTTATTTTAAGTTAAATTATTTGCTTTAATATTTTTAACAGCTTAATTAGCACTAATATTATCGCTAGCAACCTAGCACTTTTTTTATAAAAAAAACCTAAAATAATAACTGTTTATAAATCGGACAAAATAAAAGAAAATAGCTAAAAAAGCAATTAAAAAGCTATTTAAAGCTATAATACCTATAATATAATTATATTTATAATAATTATAATATAAAACTTTAATTTAAAATAATTAGTTTGTTATTGATAAAGCTTATTAATATATATTTTAACATTCTTTGCAAATTCTTTTATGCTATTAATTTTTAAGCACGCAAAATTAAAAATAATGTTTATTATTATTATAACAATGCTAAAGTTTATGCGCATTTTTCCGTTGTTATTAATTGTTAAAATAATAAATTAAATATTAATTATATTAATGTTTATATTTTATTTTCGGTATATAAGCTTAAGCTTAAGGTTTTTAACTATTAAAATAATATATTATTAATAAATAAAAATAATGCATAATTTTTAATTTTATTATTAATTTCAATGCTAATTATATATATATATATTATATAAGCGCTTTTTAAGATATAGCATATAATTGTAATTATAATAATTATAAAAATAATAATTATAATAAAATTAATTATTATTAATATTTAAAATAAAATCGCAATTATTATTATTATATAATATAACATGTTTATATATTAATCCGTGCTTTTTAAACAATTTAATAATTAGCATTATAAGCGCTTAAATGATAGCTTTTATAATAAAGTTTTTTAAAGTGTTTATTTATTAAAAAAAGTTAATTAACTTTATTAATAATAAATATAAAATTTATATCCTAGGTAAAATTATAAATATAATTAAATATATAAACAAAAGTATAAAATTAAATGTAATAATAATTATAAGCTTACTTTAAAATAAAATGAACTTTATATTTAATAATATAAAAGTAAAATAAATAGCTATAATTTTAAGCATAAAAGCGTGTATTTAATGCCGGTTATAATCGATTATTTTTATAATTTTAAAAGTGTTTGCTAAAATAATAAACTAATATAACTTAAATAAATTATTTATAAATAACAACAATATATTTTGTAAGCAATTTAGCAATTAATAAACTTAATATTAAAATGTTAAAAACTATGCTATTTAATGCCTAGCTTAAATAAATACTATTAATTTAAAAATATAATTATAGTTAAATTTAAACATAATAAAATTAAAAATTATACATTACTTTTATTTTTTAATAATATATTATTTTAGCATTTCCTGCTAATTTTACTCGCAATATTATACATATAAATAAAACTTTTTTTTGCGTTTTTAATTTTTTTGTTATTATTATAAATTAAAACTTAGCTTTTTAACTTGTGCAGTTTTATAAAAGTTTTTAAAAAGTAATATATATTAATATTGCTAAATGTTAATGCTTTTTCATTAAGTTAACCGGGCTTATAATCTAGTAAAATTAAAAACCATACATTATTTTTGCTTTTTAATAATATATTATTTTAGCAAAACATATATTTAAACATAAAAAGCCAAAGTAAGCTTAGTAATTATAAATGTATATATAATATATATAAATGTAATAAATATATAATTAATAATATAATAATTAATGAAAAATATAATAAAAAATGTGGCGTTATTTTAAAATATAAAAATTAAACGTTAAAAAAAAATAAAGCAGTTAATTTAATGGCTATTAAGTATTATATTTAAATATAATAAGTTATAAAATAATATATTATTTGCTTAATTATAATTATTAAATTAGCAAATCTTAACGGTAATATAACCGGCTATAAACTTTTAGCTTATTTTTATAAATTATTAATTATAAATATATAAAAAACATTAATTAAATATAAATCTTTTAAAAATAAAGCAGCTAATTTTTTAGCTTTATAAAAGCAATTGCTAGGAAAAAATCTTAAAATATTTATTAATCTTTTTAATATGCTTAAGCTTTAAATATATATTTAAGCATTTAAAATTTTATAATGCTTAAAAAATTAAGCTTTATTAAATATTAAAACCTTTAAAATAAATGAGAATTATAAAAAGCGGTTTTTTATGCTATAATTATAATAAAATTTAAACTTGTTTAATTTATATAATTAAAAGAAAATGCAGCAAAAACGCATAAAGCGCTAAATTCTTTTACTTTAAAAATTAATTAATTATTATATAAAGCATAAATAAAAATAAAAATTTATTTGCAAATTTATTTGCAAATTTATTTGTAAATTTTATATAAAACCTTGCAATTTAGCTTTTTAAAGTTGTTATAAAAAAAGCCTATTAAAAAAGAAAGTTAAAAAGCTTAAAAATAAACTAGATTTTTATATTAAATTGCAAAATAAATTGCAAAATAAAACCTAGGTTATTTTATTTATAATAAAAAATTAATTAAATTTATTTTAAGCTATATTTATAACAAGCTATAAAAAGTTTGTTAAAATAATTAATAAAAATACAAAAGCAAATATTATTAATAAAAAACAGCTTATAAAAATTAAAAATAAATTGCTTATAAAAAATAGCTTTAAAAGCTTAATTAATATAAAGTTAACTAAATAATTAAAAATAAATTAAACAATTTTTAAATTATTTTATTAAAATGATTATTTATTAAATATAATGGTTATTTTTTATATTATTATTTAATTTTAAATATAATAGCTTTTGCTATATATAAAAATGCTTTAATATATATAGCAATGTATTACTTTTGTTAATTTGCTAATATTAATAACTTGCTTGTTAAAAATTATAATATTATATAAAAAACCATAAGTTAATATTTTAATTTAATTTTTAAATATATTATTGTTATTATTAAACATTTATATATTATAATATATAAATATTAAATAGCTAAGTAGTAAATATTTAATTAAAGTGATATAATTATAATATAATTAATTAATTATTAATAATATTATAAAGTAATAAAAAAACGGCTTGTTAAAAAACCAAAGGTAATTTATTAATTTAATAAAAAATATTAAGCTAAATTAAAAAATAAGCTATAGTTAAAACAGGAAAAAGTTATATAATAAGTTTTTATAAAGGTTATAAAAATTAAAGCTGTTTTTAATTTTTTAAAAAAAACTGGAAACCGGTTTTTAATTTTATATATAAATAAAGTGCAAAAGGTTTTATATGCGCATAATTTAACAATAGCATATAAAAATAAAAAATAATAGTTGTAATAATTATAGCTTTATAGCCACTTTATTATAACTTGTTTAGTTAAATATTTTACAAAGCAAGTTAATTTTTAAATTTTTTTTAATTTGTTTAAAATTGCGTTTTATAAATTGTTTTAGCATTTTTTTTATACAAATTTTTTTTTAAAAATTATTTAAGCTATATTTTTTATTTAAATAAAGTTAATAAATATATAAAAAAAGCCGACCGGTAAATTATAATTATTAATTAATTAAAATAACACACTTTTTAAATATAATAAAAAAAATATAACGCTAAGTTTATTATAACATAAATAATTTAAATTAAAAATAGCTTATGTTTATTATAATATATTAATTTTTAACACTAATCCTTAGCATAATAAAAAAATATAACGTTAAATTTATTATAACGTAAATGTTATTTTAATTAAAAATAAGATTTTATAAAGGTGTTAATGCATTAATTCTTAAGTACGGCAAAGAAAATGCGATGCTATTATAGGTTTATTATAAAGTAAGCGTTAAAGCGGTTTAAAAAATATATATAACTTTTTACATAGCTGTTAAATAAATAAGTTAAAAGTTTTAATTATTTTTTAAATCGCCTTAAGCATTTTAAGTGTTTTAATTATAAATAAAATTTTATAAAAGTCGCTAATGTTTATTAATTAGCAAGGGAAATGCGATGCTAAGCTAAAGCTAAAAATGGCTTATATTTATTGCACATTAATCCTTAAGCACGGCAAAAAAATATAACGCTAAATTTATTATAACATAAGCAATTTAAGCTAAAAATAGCTTATATTTATTATATATTAATACTTAGTTTTGCTTTAACATTATAAAAAAATTAACGTTAAACCTATTATAGCGTATATTAATAAACATAAAAAGTGCTTTTAAATATAACGCTAAGTTTATTATAGCATAAACGCTATTTAAGCTAAAATTATTTAATATTTATTAATGCTTTATATTATATAATTTTTAATATAATAAAAAGGCATGCTATTATTATATATTATAATAATTAGCTTAAACAAATATATTTATTAAACACTTTTTAAATTTAAATATTAATAACCGGTAAATTATTATAAATTATTAAAAGCGGCCGGTTTTTACGCTAATTAGCTTATATAATATTTATAAAAAGCTATAATTATTTATTAAAAATAGTGTTTGTTATATAGCATATACGCTTAAAAAAGCTAGCATTGCTTAATAATAGCAGGTATAAAGCCGCTTTTTTGCTTTGCATAGCAAAGCAATGCTAAAGCAACAAAAAAAACAAAAAGATTTAAAGTAAATATAAATAAAGCTTTTATTATTAAGCTAACTATTTTATTATTTTATATTTTATAATTATATTATGCTTATTATATTTATTAAATTTAAAAAAAATACCGTTATTAGCTTTTACTATATAATATACGTTATTATAACAAAATAAAAGTTTATTTTATTTTTATAGCTAAATTTACCTTTGCTTTTTTATAAATTATTTTTAATTTAAATAAAAGCTAAAATTTAATTTATAAACAATAATAAGCTAATTTTATTTTTAATTAATAAGTTTAAAAAAATTATGTAATGCTTATATAAAAGTTTATTTTTTACATTTTTTTATTATGTTAAGCTATTATTATAATTGCTTTTTTAATAAAAATTATTTTTTTATTTATTAAGCTATAAAAATAGCTAATGCTTGTTATAACTTTATAATAGTAAAATATAAATTAAAGCTAAATTATATTAAATATATAAGCTTTATATAAATAGCTATATAAAGTTATTATATAATTATATTAATTATTTTAAGCTTTATTTTAGCTTTTATTAATGTTATAAACGACGGCTAAGCATATTTATCGGTAAATACTGGAAATACTATATTAATTATAAAATGACAAAAGGTAAGTTTAACACCTGGGCTTATAAAGCGTCCTAGCTATTATATATAGCTAAATAATGATTTATTAGCTAATAAAGTAGCTAATAAAGTAATTAATAAAGTTACCGACTAAGTGGCTTATATAATAGCTATAAATTAAAAATTAAAGCTAGCTATAATAGCTATAAGCCTTTATTATTAACAAAACTTGCTGCTTAATAAAATATGCCATTTTTATTTATATTAAAAAGAAAAATTATTTTTAAAATTAATATTAAATAATAATAATTACATTTTAAAAATTTATATTAAAAAGCATTTTATGTTTAAAAAAATTTTATATAACAAGCTATTTATGTTTTTAATTTTATTTAAATATATTAATATTTATTTATTTAAATAAAATATATTATTTATAAATTTACGTATAAATATAACATATATTTAACATTTTATTTTTATTAATTAATATAAGGTTTTTTCATTATTTTTTATGTTTATTTAAGTTTATATTTTTAAAACATATATGAAATTTTTAATCTATGTTATTATTTTTATTTAGCTAATATTTAATAAAGTTTTAATTAAAGCAAAGTAAAATAAAACGTTGCAAATGTTAATCCGTTAAGCTATATATATTAAAGTATTCCGCTTTATATTATATATGCTAAGCTTATTTAAAGTTATTTCACACAGCATATTGTTTATAAAAAACCTTAAAAAATAATCACGCATTAGTGATTAGCCAAGCTTATTATTTTAACACTATGCTACACTTAGCAACCCGGCGCTATTTAGCACACACCCCGCTACACACATATAATGCATAATTTTTAACCATTTTTATATTTAAATTTTAATATAATATATATTATTTTAAAAAGCTTTGTTTTTTTTATAACGTTAACGTATAATATTTATTAGCAAAAATTTAATAAAAATTTAATAATTAATTAATAAACAATTATTATATTATAACTTTATTATATAAACTTAGCGTTAAATATAACTAAAAAACAAGCTATAGCTAGAAATTATATAATAATTTACTTTAGCACACCAGGCTTATTATAATATCATAAAAATAAACATGGTAAACATAACAATTAAAGCAAATAAAATGTATTATATATATAATTATTTATTATAAATTAATATAAAACCAGTTTATTAAATAAGTTAAAAATCAATTAAAAAAAAATGAAAGTGCAAAGTAATATATAAAGCTATAAAAAAAATACGCGCTATAAGCTATTATAAATAAATAAACAAAAACTTATTTAAATAATTATTTAAAAATAATTAAAGTAATTAAATAACTTAATAATTAAAAAAATATTAAAAAGGTAAAAGAAAACAGTTTATATAATGATAATAATTTGCTATATATTTAATTAATTTTTATTTTACAATTTAATTTAAGCTTATAACAATTTATAATAATTATAATTTATATAATAACCACTTTATTATAATTTTATATAAAAAGCTTTAAATATTAACGCTTAAAACTTAAGTTTATAAAACATAGGTTTGTTATACTATTATATATGCTTTTAATCTAATAAAACAATATGGGTATAAATTATAAATTATAAATTATAAATTAAAACTTAATAAATTTCCTTTTTGTGTTAAAGTGAAACGCCGAGGAAATAGCTAACCTAGCTACTTAAGTAAATTAAAAAAAATAAAAGGGAAAACTTTAAAAATAATTATTGCGCATATAAAATATTTATATGTTTGCTTTTAAAGTTTTTTTTTTTAAAGTGATTAATACGTTAAAAATATATATAATAGCATATTTTTTATTAAAAATGGTTTTATATTTTTTTAAATATAATATTTAAAAAAATATTTGTTTATATTATTACTTGGGAAAATAATAGGTATATAATATAAATATATATAACTTAAAATTAATTTTTTTAAAATAAGCAACCATGCTATGTTTTAAAGCTATTAAAAACGCTATTTTTTAAAGCAATTAATTATGCTATATTTTAAAGCTATTAAAAACGCCATTTCTCGTTTTTAATAAAATTAATATACTTTATACCGATAAAAAATTAAAGTAAAGTTTACATTTAAAAAACAATAGGTTAATTTATTATTTTATATTTTAAAAATTGTTTTTATATAGCATATATTAATTAAAATATACCGTTAACATTTAATAAAAATTAACATTGTTTAATTTATAAAATAATCGAGAAAAAAAGCTTATATTTAGCTTAATTTTTAGCTTGCACGAGTTTTTTTTTTACGTGCTTTTTTTCCTTAAAATAAATTGCATAATATATTAGCCGAAAATTTATTAAAAACCGGTATTTTAAACAACAATTGTTAAAAATATATAAATACCTTTTTTTTTAATAAAACTAATAAATATAAACTTTATTAACGTATGTTAAATTTAAAAATAAATTGGCTTTTAAAAATAGCAAAAGCATTTAAAACGCTATAAAAACTTAAACAAAAAAATTTGTTACCTTGTAACGCACTATAAGGCAAAAAGGATATAAAAGGATAATACCCCGTGATATATTTTATAAGGCCGTTTTTTAATTTGCAATACTATTTATATTACATGTTTTATATCGCACGTTTACTATATTACTTTGGTATATAGCTTAACAAAAAATTATATATATTTTATATCGTATATTTAAATATTTAAAAGTTTGTTAGCTTTAATTTTTGTTAAAAAATAATTGCTTTTATTTTTTTATTAATAATAATAATAATAATATATTTAAAATAAACAACTTTTTAATTAAAAGTTTATTTTTAGCTTATAAAAGCAGTAGTGTTAATCTATATATTAAATTAATTTAGCTATTAAGCAAAGTTTTACAAAATTAAATATATAATTAAATTATAAAAAATAAAATAATTAACATTAATTATTTTATTACTTTTATTAACATAGCTATTATACGTAAATATAATTATATATTTAAATTAGCTTTATAAAAAAATAACATTTTTAATGTTTTTTTTTACTTTTTAAATATAAAATAAATAATATATGCATTTTTTACCGCAAAGCATTTTTTATAAATAAAAAGCCTATAATTTATATAGCTTACATTAATATATACACATATATTTTTATTAATATTATAAATATTGCTATAGTAATTAATGCTTTTAAAATTAATTTATTAAAAATTAATTTTATTATAAAAATTAAATAGTTTATAAAAAACAACTTTAAATAGCAGTACTAAATTATAGTTAAGTTAATAAATTAAATTTATTTATAATAATTTAAATTTGCTATAGTTTTTAAAAATAAAAAAACAAAAAAAAGCAATATATATTATTTGCTTAATATAATAATTATAAAATTATTTTTTACATTATTAATTTTAAAATTTTATACTTTAAATATATAGCTTTAAATTTTATTAAGCTAATGCTAATAAACTTTGAAAAAAATAAGCTAAAAAACAAGCTATTACGCATGCAAAGCTATAAGCTTTTTAACATTACAACATTTAAAACTTTAGCAAAGTTTTTTATAATATGCATTGCTTTAAATTTAACGGCTTAAAAAAAACAAGCAAAAAAAAGGCAAACAAACAATAAAAGTTATAATTACTACAACAATTATTTTTATTTTTATATATTATTATTAAGCTATATATATATAAAACCTTTTGCATTTTGTTTATATATAAAATAATTTCTTTTTTTTTCATTTTATAATTAATATATAAATAATATTTAAATTAAGCTTTGCTTTAACATAAAACTTTTTTTATAACAATAAGCAAACAAGCAATAATTAAATTTATTTTATTAAATTTTATATTATTAACTTTTTTTTTATAATATTAAATATAATTAATTATAAAAAGTAATATTATTAAAGCAATAAAAAACTTTATATGTTTAATAACGCATTTTTTATTTAATTTAAACATTTAATTAAACCGGCTACTTTTTAATTATATTTAAAAGTTTATATATAAAAATAATAATAACTTAGCAAAAAATAAATTTAAAAGCTAATAATTAATATATTTAAAATTTTTATTTAAAAAGGAATTTAATAATAATTTTTATAAATTTGCTATTATTTTATTTATAAATATATTTAAAACTACAATAAAATTTTAACGTAGTTTTTAAAATAATATTAAATAAAATAAAAGTATATTTATAAAAAATATTATTAAGTTTTTTTTAAATAAAAACTTTAAATAACGCATCTTTTATTTAACCCAGACACTTAATTAAACCGGCTATTTTTTAGTTACACTTAAAAGTCCATATATAAAAATAGTAATAACTTAACGAAAAATAGGCCTATAAACCAGTAATTAGTATATTTGAAATCCTTATTTAAAGACAAATCCAATAGTATTTTTTATAAATTTACTATTATTTTATTTATAGGTGCATTTAAAACCACGCTTAAATTTTAGCGTGGTTTTTAATATAATACTAAATAAAATAATAGTAAATTTATAAAAAATAGCATTGGATTCGTTTTTAAAGATTTTAAATATATTAATTATTAGTTTATAGGCCTACTTTTCGTTAAATTATTTAAAGGGGGGCAAGTAATACTTAATATAAAATTACCGGTGTTATATATATCACGTAAATAGCCGGTTTAATTAAATGTCCGGGTTAAGTAAAGGATGCGTTAACATTAATAAAGTATTAACTTAAGGTAATGCATTTTTTATTTAACCCGAACATTTAATTAAACCGGCTATTTACGTGATATATATAACACCGGTAATTTTTATATAAGGTATTATTTGCTTTTTTTTTTAAATAATTTAACAAAAAGTAAACTTATAAACTAATAATTAATATATTTAAAAAAAAATTTAAAGAGAAATTTAATACTATTTTTTATAAATTTATTATTATTTTATTTATAAATGCATTTAAAACCACGTTAAAATTTTAACATAGTTTTTAAAATAATATTAAATAAAATAATAATAAATTTATAAAAATTGTCATTAAATTTATTTTTAAATAAAGATTTTAAATATATTAATTATTAATTTATAAATTTATTTTTTATTAAATTATTATTGTTTTTATATATAAACTTTTAGGTATAACTAAAAGGTAATTAATTTAATTAAATATTTAAATTAAATAAAAAATATAACGCATTTCCCACTTAAGCTGGCTATTTAATTAAGCTGGCCATTTTATTTCCCATATAAAAATATACCGAAAAAGCCCGTGCATTTTAACGGATATTAAAGCTATAACTTAATAATTAATATATTTAAAACGTTTATTTAAAAAGGAATTTAATGGTATTTTTCATAAATTTACTATTATTTTATTTAATGCTATATTAAAAACCACGCTAAAATTTTAGCGTGGTTTTAAGTGTACTTATAAATAAAATAATAGCAAATTTATAAAAAATACCATTGGATTTTTTTTTAAATAAAAATTTTAAAAATATTAAATATTAGTTTATAAACCCACTTTTTGTCGAGATGCACGGATTTTTTAATATATTTTTATATAAGAAATTAAATAGCTAGCTTAATTAAATAGCCAGCTTAAATGGGAAATGCGTTATTAATAAATATATTAATTAATTTAACAAAAAAAAGCTAATTTTTTTACAATTGCTATGTTTTCATATTTAAATTTATATTATTATTATTTTTTATTTTGCTTATTTATAAAATTATATATTTTTTGCAGGGTAGGTTTACCGGGTGAATTTACTAAAGTGGTAGCCTTAGTGAAGCTTATTTTGCGCGTATTTTAGTTAAATATACGCAGGGTAAAACTTTATAAGGTAGGTTTGCTAAGGTAGCGCTTTTGCAAAGTGCATTAACTAAAGCAATAGCTTTAATAAAGCTTATTTTGCGTATATTTTAATTAGGTATATATAAAGTAAAGCTTTATAAAGCAAACTTATTTAGCTTGCTTAAATAATACCTATTTTATATATTACCTTATATTAATATTAGCGCAAAGTAAAACCTATTACAGCTATTACTTTATATTAATTATATAAATATTAGCGTAAAGTAAATTAATTAAACATTAAACTTTATTTGTTGAAATTTTTGCAACTTTGCGTATCCTTGCTTTATAATGCTTTTATATACTAATAATTAATTAGAAAAATTTAACATGCTTTTTTAATTAAAATATATAAATAAAAAATGTTTACATTGTTTAATTTCTTTTTATTTAATGTTAAATTACGTTTTATAAATTGTTATAATAAAATTTTTATATAAATTTCTTTTTAAAATTAACTTATTTATATAAAAGCTTTTTGTGCTATATTTTTAATTTAAATAAAATTAATAAATATATAAAAAAGGCTAACTAGCAAATTAAATTACAGCTAATAAACCAAGTGTTTAATTAATTATAATGCTTATTTTTAATAATAAATAACATTTTTAATAAATAATATCCATTAAAGGTTATTAATTTTTAAGCATAGTAAAAAATGTTATATTATTAAAATTATTATAATATAAAAGGCTTTAAGTTTTATAAGTAATTAAAAGGTGTTAAGTTATTTTTTATTAAGCATTAATAAAAAAACTAAAGATTATTAATAATCATTGTTATATATTATTTTTAATAAAGCTAAAATGTTAACTGCGTTATATTTAATAGGTTAAAAAAATAATTAAATGCTAAAATCACTATTATGCATTATTTTTAATAAAGTTTATATATTAAAAACATTAAAAAATAAATAATGCAAAGAAATTAAATAAATTAAAAAATTAAAAAATTATAAATTATTATTATATATTATTATTAATAATGTTTATATGCTAATTATATTAACAAATAATAGTGTAAAATACACTAGCTTAAATTTTTTATAAAGATTTAAATGCAAATGTTTATGTTTAATAATTATAATAAATAATTTCATTATAATAATTACCACAAGCTAAATCAGGGATTAAATTAGCTATTATTTTAAGCGTTTTTATTAAAGCATATATTTTATTACGTTTATTTTAAAAAAACCTATCGAAGTATATAGCAGTAAATATTTTTGCTTAATAATTAAAAAGCAACCTTAATTATAATTCTTTTAGCTGGTTTATTAAATTAACGCATTAATAATAAAAATATATTAGCTATTTATTAATTAATTAATTAATAATGTTTAATGTTATATAAGGTACATTATATAGCAAAGCTTTAAGCTTTTTAAAAGGCATAAAAATATAGCAAACTATTTATTATATAATTTTAAATATATAATATAACTGTAAAAGCTAATATTTTAATTTAATAAAAGCTTAATTTATTTATAACTTTATGTTTACTTTTTTTAAAATTATTTTATACCTTATACACTTTAAAAGCTATATTAGCAATTATATTAAATAGCTAAAAAAAATACCTATAAATAATTAATAATTTAATTTTTCCTTAATAGCTTAAAAAAAATGCAAACATTTTTCCGTTTAATAAAAGCAAAGCTATAAGCTTAATTAAGGCTTTATATGCGCTTGTTTTTTTTATTAAAAAGTTAAATTAGGTTTTTTTCTATTTTATAATAATAGCTATAATTTAAAAAATAGCTTAAATAAAAAAAAAAGCAAAAAGCTATAAATGAAAAATGTTTTACTTTTGTTAAAACGTTATAAACTTTAAATATATAAGTTTTAATAATAATAAATAATAATTAATAAATATATTAAAATGATTTATATAAAGGTAATACTTTATATATAATTAATTTTTACATAGAAAAAAAAACAAGATTTTTTAAAAAAACATAAAAAAAAGCATAATAAAAATAAAAAAATTTACATAAGTAAAAAATAAACAAAAATAAAAATAATAGCATATATAAATAAATAAATAAAAGCATAAATAATAAAATTTTATTTTGTAATAAAATATAATTAATTAAGCTAATAATTTAAATAAACGTATAATTTTAACGTTTTAAAGTTTTTTAAACTTTTTAAACTTTTTTTAATAATAAATGCTAATAAAAAGCAGGTTAATTTAAAAGTTTATATATTAATTATAATTAAATGAAAAGTAATTATGCTTTTTTAAAAGCTTAAAGCTTAAAGCTTTAATTATAACTTAAAAATAAATGAAAACTTAAGTTTATGTTTTTAAAAAGCATATATTTTTAAAAGCTATAAGTTTAAGGTTATTTATTAAAAAATATGCTAATTTTTTAAAATTAAAACTAGGTGTTAAAAATAAGCTTATAATTTACGCTTTTTATTTAGCTAAAATAAATATAATATAAATTATTTTTTATTAATTTTAAATATAAACAAATATAGCTAAGGTTAAATATACTTTTTTTATATTAAAAACTATAATTAAAAGAAATTTTACTTAAATAAAGTTAATATATTCACTTTTAAATTATAAAGTTTTTAAAATAATTGCAATTGTTATACTGTTTTTTAATAACAAGCTTAATTTTAGCTAAGCTTTATTTTAATATTAATTATATAAACATATAAGGTTTATTAACGGGTTTTTTGCGCTATATAACTTAAGGCTTTTTTTTGCTGCTTATAAAACGGTAATATTATTATTTTAAAAAGTGAAAGCTAAAGGTTATATAATTATAACTTTTAAATAGGTTTTTTTAAACTTTTTTTTACTTTTAATAGCAATAATAATTAATAATAATTAATTAAAACAATTGTGTTTTCTTTTTAATTTACTTTGTTTATTATTATGCTATAGCTTTAGCATTTTTTTTAAAAGCAGTTTTAATTGCTTTGTTTAATAAATTTTTTTTTTTAAAAGTTTTAAATGTTACTGCTTTTTAAAACACCATAGCTAATTAATTTTAATATATTAATAGCTTTTTATATTAACTTAAAAATCTAGCAAAAAAACTAGTTTTTTTAAGATTTTTAGCCGGTTTATTTATGTTATTTATATTAGTTTTATAGCGTTAACGTTATAATGTTTTTTAATTATTTTTTGCTTAATAATTATAAATTTAAATGGTAATAATAATAATTATTTATGCAATTGCTTTTATTAATGCTTTTTAAACTATTAAATTAATAAATTAAACAAGTTTATTAAATTTTGCTAATTATTATTTTCTTTAAAGTTATTTATATTTAAGCTATGTTTAATATAACTTTTATTATTATTATTATTAAACTTATTAAATTTATTAGCATTATTAATGCTATTAACATTATTAAGCTTATTAAATTTAATAACGTTATTAATTTTATTAACATTATTAACATTATTAATATATTTAAGTTTTTTAAGCTTATTAACGTAATTAATGCTAAAATTAAATAATAATTAAATGATATAAAATTAACTATTATATTTTTTTTATAAAAGCAAATATAAATTAAAATATAATATAAAATAATTAATATAAATTTCATTTATATAATAAAAGCATATATAATATAATTTAAGCAATATTTATTAATAATATAAACAATATATTGCTTTATTAAATAATATATCATTAGCATGTTTATTAGCAACATTAGCAAATTAATAATAATAATATTAACGTTAATAATATTATTAAAGCAATAAATAACTTTATATGGTTAATGTATAATATAAACTTAATAATATTTAAAATTTTAATGCAAACTAAAAATATTGCTAGTTTTTTATTTATTTAATAATAACGCTTAAAATTATTATTTAATTATTTGTTTTATTTATTGTTAATATTTAGCAAAAATACTTTATTTTAATATAACTGCAATTTTTTTTTTTAAAATACCTTTTGCTTTAAGTTTTTAAAGCTTGTTTTAGTTATTTTTGCTTTAACAGCAATGTGAAATGTTATGTTGTTAACGCTTAATATTATTTTTGCTTTTGCTTTTATTTAAATCTTTATAAGCAAATTCTCGATTATTTAACTAGGATTGCTTAATATATATTGCTTTGTTTTTTTTATAATACGCTTTGTTTTTTAAGCTATATAACAAACTATTTATTTAATAAATTAACGGTGATTTGTAATAATACCGCTTATAATAAGCGCTTTTAAGCGGAGATTAATAAAAACTATTAATTTAAATTTAATATACCTGTTATAACATTGCAAAAAAACATTTAAAGCATTATAAATTAAATTATTTAATTTAAAATTATATTTATAATCTTTATTATTTATATTATTGCTATTGCTATTATTATTGCTATTATTATTATTATTGTTATTATTGCTATTATTATAGCTTAAACCTTGGTTATAGCTAAATTTTCCGCTAGGTAAATAATTAAAAAAAAGATTTAGCACTGCTTTATTTGCTTTGTTAGCAAGCTTATTAAAATAAGCGAAAATTTTTAAAAAATGGCAAAAAAAGTGGCTATTATAACAAAGTAAACAAAGGTTAATATTGCTGTAAATTTAGCACTTATATTAATTTTTTTACATTATTTTTTTGTATAAATAGCAAGGTATAAAAAGCTTTAACTAAAAAGGTATAATAAATTTTTCATTAAGTTATTAAATATATATTATTATAGTTATTATAATTATTACAATTATTGCAATTATTATAATTATAATTATTATAACTATTTTAATTATTACGGCTATATTTACAAGCTTTAAAGTTAATATAAACACGAAATAATATATAAAGTAAACAATTAACACGTTTAAAAAACAAAACGCATATAAATAAAAATTGCTAATATTAATATTTATATAATTGCGTTTGCTATAACGTACTTGATAAGCATGCCGATTAAACAAGCATGCCGATCACTAAAACGGACCAGTGCAAGTAATACTATAATAATTCAACCACAACGCCTCAAAGTGCTATTATCTACTGATAATTATCTTCTCCAGACGTATTTACGTTGATTTTATAGGTGCGCGTATTATGACCGGTATTATTACATTGTTTACAGCGCCGTTGTTTTGCCGAGGCCCTTTTAACAACAATACAACTTTTATCGTTTTTTTTTTCCTGCTTATGAACCTTTTTTTAGGATATAAGTTTTTGTTTTTTTTGTAAAGTAAGTGACCCTTTTTGACGGACACATGTCTTTTTAGCCCTGCGGCGCTTGCTTAAAGTCTGATTTGCCTTAGGAAGGTCCTGGACCTCTGCTTGAAATAAGGCAACCTGGTGCATTAACCCTTTTGCCCCTTTTGTTAACTGGTCGATTGATTGATAAATTAACGTTGGAGAACTACTTTGATAACAGGCGATTTGATTTTTAATATATTTGGTCTGCGATGTAGCTTTAATTGGGTTATTAGGTGTTTTGGAAACCTATGGCATAGGTAGCTTAGGGATTGACTCCGGAGGCGTTAGCGTTCGTAACTTTACATCTATTTTTGAAAGTACAGAATCTGGACTAAAAGGCACAAGGCCAGTCCCTCGGAAGCCGCTCTAGATATTTTCAAGGGTAAAAACTTTTGAAAAAGCAGCATAAAAGGCGGGAAAAAAGTCAACCTTGGTAATATGGGTAATATGCTTACGCATTATATCTTCGATTTGCCGGCCGTACGCTTGCTTTAATAGGCCAAAACAACCGATATCAAGAGGCTGGAGGAGGTGAGATGAATAGGGAGGCATACACAAGGTAATAATTTTATTATTCTTGCAATAAAGCTCAAATTCGGTCAAGCAATAGCTTTTGTAGCTATTAAAGATAAAAAGATAATAAACCTTAACCGAACGGCCTTTAGTATGTTTATCAAAGTGCTAAATCCATTTGTGGCTTCGCTTATTTGTTGTCCAACCATTATTACTAACAGCAATACGCCAATCCTTTGGTAATTGGCTGTTTTTGTACCAAAAAAATAGGTGATATTTGCCAGCAACAACAATAAACAGCAGGACCGCCCACCCTCGAGAATTAACGCCCTGGATTACCGTAACCCATTCCCGATTACCTTGCTGAACCATTTTAGGCCTTCCACGCCTTTTGGCGCTTGTAACTACTATCGCTGTTAAAATAACGCCCATTATAAAGCCCGTCTCGTCAAAGTTGTAAATGTCCGCCTCATTAATATCGTATTTAGCAATTGTATTCCGTATAAATTAAAACCACGCGTTTAACGCGTCTAAATCTTCGCATTAAGCTCTTTAGTAATCGTATTTATGGTTAAAACGCATCTGAAGCTCTGGTTATCGCTTTACAAAGTTGGAAGCCCATCGCTTGCCGACAGGCGGCGCGTCGCAGTCGCAGAGTAATCGATTAGCTATATCTTCCACACCAGCTAACCTAGGAGAAAATACACAAGCATCCAAGTCTAATATATACTAGACTATAGTCAATTCCTCTAAGTTTGTAAATTTTCGAAATTTGGGAATAAAATCGCTTCAAGATATACGGCCATAAATTCGATTATATAATGTTGTATAAAGTATAGCATAAATTCGGTGAGCGGCGCGAATGCTAAGCTTAGGGTCTTTTTCAATAGCTTAGATAGCTAAAAATAATTGGCTTTCGTTTTGAATTAATGCTATAATAAATAGTAAAAGAATTTTATTATAAAGTTGAAAGTATGTTTGGACGCGTTTTAATAATCGGCATGCTTATCAAGTACGTTATTAATATTTTAATTATATGTTAAGTTTTTTTATATAAAAAAAGCAAAGCTTTATTTTAATGTTTTAGCTTTTTTTATTTTAGTTTTTTTTATGCTAGCTGTTTTCCTTATGTTAACTATGCTTTATATGCTTTTTTTTGCTATTATTATTATTATTTTTGCTGCTATTATTTTTATTATTATGGTTATTATAATTATTATTAAAAATTATGCCAAAGTTATAGCTATTATATATTTAAAAGCGCTGTAGAAAATGTAAAGATTATAAAAGTTTTAAAAAGTTTTATTAAAAAATAAAAGCAATTATTACAATAAGCTTAGCTTTTTTTTTAATTTGTGTGTAAGCAAAAGAAAAAAAATTAAAGTTATAACTTTTAATAAACATTATAGCAGCAAAATTACAAAAGCAAAAAAATATAAAAAATATAAAAAATAGTGGAAAAATGAAAAGGTGAAAAAGTGAAAAAGTGTAAAGGCAATAAATCGCAAAAAAATTAAAAAAAGTATAAAAGCTAAAGTACTCGCTGGTTAAATATTTAATAAACCATTATAAGCATAGCTTTGCAGCTTTAATAAACGCTTATTAAGCAGGTATATAACATTAAATTAAAAGTAAAACAGCTTAATGGCAAAAGCTAAGCACCGCTATAATAAATACCCTTTGGAAAATAAAAAAAAGTTTATTATATTACTAAAATAAAATAAAAAATAGCCAGCGGTTTAACTTAATTTAATTAATTTATTATATTTTTAATTATTAATTTATAAAATATATTAAAATTATTTAATGTGTTAATAATATTAACAATATTATTTAAAAAGGTTTTATTTGCTTTAATTATAAAAGTTATAATAATATTTTAATTAATAATAAATAAATAAAATACTTTAAAATTATTAAATATATAAATGCTTTATATAATAGCATTAAATATAAAATCTTACATTTTAACTGCTATGTTTTTAGCAACATTTAAAGCTATAAATATTTTAGCTATTATTATTATTTTTAAACATAATTTTTATAAGGCAGCTTTAATATATTTATTATTTTTTTATTTTTAAATTTTATTAATTTATATACCTTTATATATAATTTTTACGTTTAATAATAAATTAAACATTATTATTTAATAAAATGTTATAATTAAATTTAATAATAATAATAACGTTATTTTTTTAACTAAGTTTAAAATTAAAATTATAATTAAATAATAATAACTTATAAATATAAAATGTTATTATAGTTTTATTAAGCTTAAAAATAATATTATATTATAATATTACTTTATAAAGGCATAAATATATAAAAAAATTAACATTAAATTTTTCTTAAAATTTTTTTGCGTTAGCAAAAATAACTTAATAGCTTTTAAAGTTAATAATAGCTTTGTAAAAGTTAAAAAAGCTAGTTTTTAAAAATAGCGATATACCGTAATTATTTTTATTAAAATAAAATCTTTATATTTATTAAAGCTTAAATAATTAATATAGTTTTATTATAATATATTTTTTGCTAATATTTTTTATTTTGCTTTTATAATATTTAATAATATATTTAATATATTTTAAAAAATTAGCAGTAATAAAGCTTTATTTATATTTAATATTATAACAAATTTTAATATTAAAGCTATTAAAATCTTTACGTATAATAATTTAAAAAAAATAAGTGTTAATTGTTTAATTGCTAATTTATTGCTTTATTAAGTTTATAAAAGCGTAATAGCGCTTTTTTAACAATATATATAAGTGTATATATATTATTAAAGCTTTTTTTTACTGCTGCAAAAAAAACATAATCGCTTAATTAATAATTTAATAAATGCTTAAATAGCTAGTTTTTAAAATTAAATATTATGCTGCAATGTTTATAAATATATTATAATTTATTAGCTAATAAAATATTGCCGATTTATTTTAAAAGTTAAAGTTAATAATAATGTATATAATATTTTTTTTTTTAAATTAAATGTTTTGCCGCAAAACTAATAAATTATATTAAAATTAACTATTATATATCCTTTATTAAAGCTAAAGTTTAATTTATAAACTGTTTTATATAAAAGTTTACTAAAGTTAAATATATTATTTATTTTTTTTGCAGCGTTTACGTAATTTTACTTATAATTATGTAACAAACCGTTAGTTTGTAAAGGCGTTAGTACTCGAAGCTCCACGTATTAGATCGTGTCAGAATAAGCGAGCCAGTCAATTGGAGGTTCAGAAGTGTGTCTATTGTGTTAAGAGCGCGTCTTGCTGTCTCTCTGAGATGTGTACTAATAAATAGTGTGGCGGGTTCACAGGGGTTAAGCAGTCCCTGCTCACCCCCTGACATATTAGCCCGCAACAATCCATCCAAATTAACCATCAATTCTGACACACCCCCTCAGGGCCAATTACTTTGTACTTTGCCCTGATTCAGTCAATGAGGCTATTCTCGTGGCCCCCATGCTTCTACTTCTCCTCCAGATAGTCCATCTTCAAAGCTATCGAGGTCCTCCTGAGTGATCTCCTTCTGCTTTCGCTCCAAAATCCGTGCTTTTACGTCCTTCAACCCTAATTGAGTCATGAATCCAGCCCATTTGGTTGCCGGAAGTGCTTTTGTAAGTCCGTCTGCGATCATATCGCCTGTAGGAACGTAGGTTACATCCAGGGTCTCTCGTTGAACCTCCTGTCTTAACCAGTGATTGTGTATATCCACGTGTCGAAGCTTGGTCTTTAGTGTTGATACCTCTTTCTTCAAAAGCCCAATAGTCTGCTGGTTATCGCACTAGAGGGTAATCTGTTGACTGTCAAGCGTAACTCCCAGCTCCTTAATCAACCGACTAACGAACATAGCCTCCTTGGCGGCTTGCGCAAGAGCTAGGAGTTCCGCTTCTGTAGTCGACGTAGTAACAGTGTCCTGTTTGTTGGCCCTCCAGCCGATAACTCCTCCGAATAGCTTCATGACATAGGCTTGTGAGCTCTTGCGGTCGATAGTATTATCTGCGAACGAGGAGTCGCTGGCAACAATTAGGTCATCGCCGCCTCCAAATTCGAGAGCATAATACTGAGTTTGAAGGAGGTAATCTAAAGTTCGATCGGCTTCGCGGTGGTGTTCAGGGCTTGGATTCAGGTTAAATCGCGAAAGTCTTGAAGCAGGAAAGGCGATATCTGGGCGTGTGATCACTGCTGCATACATGATGGAGCCTATTTTCTTCTGATAAGCATGGATCTCTTTAGCCGTAGCCAGGCCTTTGTAAGGGAGTAACTCCTAGATCTTCATAGGAGTAAGGTGCTTTTTCTCTTTTGAGTTACTTAGCTTGCTGATCTTTTCGATGTATAAAGATTGGGATAACCAAATCAGCTTCTGTTAGCGATCTCTAATAACTTCGACTCCTAGAAACCACTGGAGATCGTCTCCTCCGGTTAATTGGTACTTGGTCTTGAGTTCTCGTATCAGTCTCATAGCAGAGACCTCTTTATAGCTCTGATAGGCTAGAACTATGTCATCTACGTAGATGAACACGAGGATTCCATCCTTGGAGTAACAGCAGGGCTCATGAGGAACTGCTAGGTAACCTAATCTAGAGAGCGTTAAAGTCAATTCTTTCTGCTATAGCAAGGGAGACTCCCTGAGTCCGTATAAGGCCTTCTGTAGCCTTAAGAGAGTACCTGACTTGCGGTAGCCGGGAGGCATCTTCATGTAGATTTCCTTATCTAGCTTAGCATTAACGAAGGCATTGACCGCGTTATACTGCTTTAATTCTAGGTCAAACTTGGCCGCAATTGCCATCAGGGTTCTGAAGGATCTTTCTGCCAGAGTAGAAGCGTATGTTTCTTCTGAGCTTGAGTAAGGCTGTTGATCTTCTCGAACAACTAGCCGTGCTTTGCACTTTATGAAGTAGCCGTGCTTATTGAACTTATAGACGTATACCCACATGCAGTCAAGGGTAAGTTTCCCGTAGGCGATCCTGCGATCGACCTCACGCCACGAGGCCATCTCCTTATGGCTCTCGAGGTGTAGCCTTTCTGCGGCACGGAAACCTTTTTCTACCGGGTGTGTATTTAAATTTTTGTGAGTTTTTGGCAACGGCGGAAGCTCGGTCCTATGGACCTTTTTTGTTAGCAATCTTTGCTTAATATTTTTATAGTTCTTTGATTTAAGGTCTTTTCTAGCATCAAACGCGGCATTGCCTGCGGAGCTTTTCTTTGGGGGATCAGGGTAGCATTAAGGATGGTTTACTATTTTGGCTTTTTTTGCTTTGCTTACCGGCATACCGTTAAACGACTCTGCAGTGCATAGGCGTCCAGAATTGAACATGGCCTCCCAGCATCTCTCACGTGTCAAACCTACAGTATAGAGATTGAAGGGGTCTTCCTTAATCTCAAATCTTGGTTTACCAGCAACCAGCGCAGCTTTTGCGGGGCGGACCACCAAATCAGCTTTTCTAATCGTAGCTGTAAAGAGGTTTGATGGAGTGGGTGACTCTAGAGGTAAAGGATACGGTACGAAGATAGCTTGTGTATAGAGTTGATTAAGCTCGCAAGTTACTTCGGAGCCCGTGGCTCGAATCCTAAATACGCTCTTTTCACTCTCTAAGTTCCCTTGCTCCTCAACGCTATCTTCTGCTACATTTTGATAGACCTCGTGATCTAGTTCAGGGTATTCGTTAATCGTCTCAGGCTGAGTTTCCTGAAGGTCTCTTTTTGCAAGTATTGCGTCAATAGTCTCAGGGAGGAGCTCTTTAGCATCTTTTTGCAGGTCTTCTAGATTTTCGGTATAGAAAGACTTCTTTTGGAACCATACATTTCGAGTAGACTCGATACGGTTGTTCAAGGGGTTCCAGATCCTATAGATGTTAGTGGAATTATAGCCAACTAAATAGCCGATCCACGCCTTCGGATCGAGTCGATCAAGACGGTTTTTCTTAAGCTGACTGCTAGAGTTTAGGGTATATGCCTTGCAGCCATATGCTTTCAAGTGGGCTTGCTTGGGCTTTCTATCTCCTATTAGTCCATCTCTCAATATGAAATATGTATGGAAACGCTTGTATGGGGTTTTTCAGTTGTAAATGTGCTTGGGGGACCTGTTATAAAGGTAAATAGCTGCTTTCATGATCTCTGGCCACAGGGATTTGGGCAAATTTGCGCCAAGGCGCATTGCGCAAGCTTTATCCTTGATTATACCCCCTGAGCGTTCAGCCGCTCCATTCTGGCCTTGTGTGTTAGCTGCTGAAGGCTCAAAGGTAATCTCGTGGTCTGGGAAGGTATCTCTAAGTGCCTCTAGGCCATCTTCGTGCTTGAGAATCTCGTTATCGCATTCGATTACTTCAACCTTGACTTGGTAGCGATTCCATAGGTGCTTGATTAACCTCTCGAGGGCGGCAATCATGCTCTCGGTCTGTCTGTTCTTGAAGAAATGATCCCAGGTGTATCCTGAATACCTGTCCGTGGCGATCATCATGGAGTTGTTGGAGTACGTAGTCTTTTCAAAATCATGGAAATCGATCGCAATTCGTATTCCAGGCTTACTGGGCCTTATTCGTTCGGTTCGTCTGACTTGACGCCGCAGCTTGGCTTGGGCGCAGGCATCACAGTCAGTTATGGCTATCTTAGCCTCTGAGTCCTTCTTGATTTTGGCTCCTAGAGACTCTTGCATTAGGTGCCTTAGAGAGTCAGGGCCAGCATGTCCTAGTCGAAGGTGCCATTTCAGAATATCTGTACGGCTTGGCTTCCTTTCTGTATAGGTGCTGAATCGCTCTCTGCGTGAGTAGAATGCCTGTTTGGTTAGCGACAGTGGGAGGTATTCCAGTACAAACTGGTCGAATCGTTCTTGTACTCGGCAAGCGATCCCGTCATCTCTTCGCCTTCGAAGTACTGAGGGTTTAGGCTTCATATCCCACCAGTAGCCACTCTGTTGAAGTCTTTTCAAAGAGACTATGTTAGTTGCGAAGTCCTCGCAGTAGGCCACATCTGGTAAACGCATGACTTCTGGGCCCTTGGGTCCTTGAACGTTAATGTCCACCTCTCCGTAGCCTAGTATGGGCACTGCAAAGTCTTCTGCAATGACCATATTACCTGGCTTGGCCCTCTTAAAGTTTAAAAACCTAACTATCTCGTTAAAGATATATAGAGTTTCTCCTAAATCCAGAATAGCTGAGTTCCTAAGGGGATATTGGCGTCTGTCTCCCTTGAAGATGGCTTTCCAAGCAGTAAGAGTACTGCCTATAACTCTGCCGGCTAGTCATTTATCTAGTATTTCGACCTTGGTGTCTCTCTTCTTGCCACTTAGCCGGGCTACTTCTTTCGCTAGGTCTGGATCGTTCTTAATAGTTTGCAGCACGGCTTGCCTTAGTAGGGGCTGAGCTGTCCAGTGTGTAGGTGCCTTTTCCGGCAATGCGTACCAACATTCTTCGAGGTTGTGGAAGCTTTGACATGCCTTGCAAACTTGGGTATCAGCACGAGGTCGTTTTGGTATAGCTCTTTGTGAGCTTTTGCCTCTATTGCTGGCACGGCCATGTCCTCTTTTTCGCGGACGACGAGGATTAGAGCGATCTGGCTTGTTTTGAACCTGATCGTTTTCATCGGTTTTTTCCTGTTCGTTAGTACCATAGGTAGGGAATGCTCCCTTGAGTGTCCTGCCACTCCTTGGAGGTGACGAGCATGTTAAGGCATATTGCCTTAGTGCTGCGGCTATATCAATATATGTTAGTTGGTCTGCTTGGATTGCAGTCTGGTTGACCATTCTGTAGCTAGTGGTCCAATCTGGGATCACTCCTTTGAATGTGTATTCCAGGTCAGAAACTAGTGTTTCTGAAGACTCAAGCTCTATGAGTCCTTTCTCGATTCCTTTGCCCACAATAGCCTCCCAGTTGTTTACCCATACTGATAGGTTTGGGACTTTGGTCAAGGGCTTGGATACCATTGCCCTATATCGTGCTCTTGTTTCCCATTTGATGCTTGCTTGAGCGGCAGCGCCGATCTTGCAGATGTTGTTGTACCACTGGTGAATCTCTTCCTTAGGCTTTAGGAACGCTAGCCTATAGTTTGGGGCAATAGTATCCTGCATCCATGAGGTCATTTCCTTGACATTCCGTCTGTGTTCCATGTATTTCTTGTCCACTTGCGTATATATGCTCCAGTCTGCTGTAAAGGAGGCCTTTCCTTCGGTCGTGAGGTCTACCAGTGTCAAAGCTTCGTCGATATTGGCCCTGGTAGGGTAGTCGTGATATCGTGGTGGTTGCGGTTCTATTGGCCAGGCCTTTCTGTTCTCTGGGTCTAGGTATTCCCATAGGTCTAGGGACCTTGCCTTGGCTATACAGTCGCGTTCCCATTGGTCGAAGTCTTCTGGCTTGGCGAACACGGTTTTGGCTGTCGATGAGGTCATTGTAGTGTCTTCTGGTATCGCATTATTCAGTCCCGAGGGTCGGTAGGGTTGTAGTTGCGTATGAGACTCTTAATTGTCAGAATAAGCGAGCCAGTTAATTGGAGGTTCAGAAGTGTGTGTATTGTGTTCAGAGCGCGTCTTGCTGTCTCTCTGAGATGTGTACTAATAAATAGTGTGGCGGGTTCACAGGGGTTAAGCAGTCCCTGCTCACCCCCTGGCATATTAGCCCACAACAATCCATCCAAATTAACCATCAATTCTGACAAGTACCCCTCATTGGGTCGTTTGGTCACCTTGGTCTCCCAACAGGTCGTCCCGCTGTTGGTTCGTAACAAATTATAATTGCGTTAATGTTTTTTATATTTGTTATTATATTATTTTTTGCTTTTTTTACATTTATTTCCTTTAAACTTTTAATAAAGTTAATTTTTGCTAAATTTATTATAATTTTTTTATTGCATTTATTATGCTTTAAACGTTTATTTTTATAATTTTTAAAATATTTAAAATTATAGCGTAAATTTAATTAGCTTGCAAATTTTTAATGCGTTGCAATTAACAACAAAAGCTTAGCTTTTATTATTTACGTTATATAATTAATTAGCTTTTAATACGTTTTAAATACGTATAAATATTATTTAATGTTAAAATTTATTATATTTTAAACTTATATTATAACACTATGCTAATTGCTATTATTTTAATTTAAAATTTTTATAACTTTAATATATTAAAGCTTTTTTTATATAAAGGTAATTATAGCTGTTTTATTTTAATTTATATTATTAAGTTTAAAGTTTTGCTTTTTATTAATAAACTTTTTAATAGTTAATATAAATTATATAAAAAATCGCTTTATTAATTTAATTAAAATTGTTTTTAAACTTTAAAATTTTATATATTTGCAATACTTAATAATAAATTTGTTATTTTATTATATAATTACATTTTCGGCTAAAAAAGTTAAAAATAATATTAAAATTTACTTTTTATTTTTTTTATTATTTTATTATTTTTTATAAAAAAATTAATGCGATTAATAAAATAATATACATTAATAAAATTAATTTTTTTTTTTAGCTATTATATTAATATTTTCAAAGTTATAACAATTAAAATTAAAAATATTTACGTTAATTTTTTTAAATTTTTTACTTTTTTTATAATTAATGCTTAAAATAACGCTTATAATACCAGTGACGGCCTTTAGCCTTTTAGCTATTTATTTGCTAAATAATTACTAATTAGGCCACTTAAGCTAACTAGGTGTTAGTTGCCTTGTTGCCTAACCTAGCTTAATTTTATTGGTTATTTTATTAGCTACTTTAATAGCCAGGTTAGCTATATAGTAAATAAAACGCCTTTTAGGCTTAGGTGTCGAATTTACCTTTTGTCACTTTATAATTAAAGTGGTATTTTTAGTGATTACCGATAAGCATGCTTAAACGTTGTTTATAACAATACTTAAAGTTAATTAATAAATATTATTATATTAACTTTAGTTTAATAAATTTAAAAGTTTTTTATTGTTTAAATTATTATTTAATTTGTTAAAATCATTTAAATTATTTAAGTTAAGGTTTTTAAACGTTTATAATTTTTAAGCTTTTGCTATATTAAATTATTAATAGCTTATAAAAAACTTCGATAAATTATTTATATTTAATTATTATAATAAATTAACAAATAATTTTAATATATTATTAAATTACCGGTTAATTAATTATTTAATTAATTATATCACGTTATTAAATCGTATTAATTATTAAAAACGCAAATTTATGCTTAAATTTGCGTTATAAAATATATTGTTAAATTTTAAAAAAAATCTTTAAAGCACGGTAAATTAAGTAAACTTTAATTATAATTACAATTAACCTAATAATATAATAAGCAAAGCGTTAAATAATATAGCTATAGCTATTAATTAAATTTTTACCGTAAGCTATAAACTTAATGCTAAAGCGTTGCCGCTTTAAATAAAAATATAAAAAATACCTAGTTTATTGTTTTATATTTTAGCATTTATTATAATAAATGATTTATTAATTGTTTTAATGCTATTATTAAATAAAGCAATTTTTTTATATATATCCGTAACTTTTTTTTTGCTAAATGTTTAATTAATAATATATTATAAATTTCGTTTAATATTATTATTTGAATAATTTTATTGTTTAAATTTCTTTAAAATAAAATTTTATATAATATAATTAAATTTTATATTATTAAAAACTTTAAAAAAAGTTTTTATATTAAAATTTTACGTTTAATTATACGTTTTATTAAGTTTTAATAAAAGTTTATTTTTAAAAAACTTGCTTTAAAACTGCTTTTTAAAAGCAGGATTTATAATATACAAGGTTTATTATTTAGCAAAACCTTTACTTTTTAATAATTTAATTTATATAAAGTTTAATTATAAAAAACCTAATAATAATAAACTTAGCTAAATAAAAGTACGCAGTTTTAATAAGCTAAATATTTGCTTTATTTTAAGTGCGTTTAATGCGCTAAGTAGTGTAACAAGGCTAGGTGGCTGCTTATATAAATTTCGCGTTGTTTTTTGTTTTTGTTATATATATATATATTACGTAGTTTTTATTGCTTTTACGTAGCTTTTCTCACTATTTATTTCATTTCGCAATTAAAAAATATAATATTACTATTTAATTTATGCTATTAATTAGCCGTTTTATTATTATATTGTTTTAATTATTTAACGGTATTCGTTTTCTCTTTTTAAAAAAATATAAGTTTAATTGTTTTATTGTTATTGTTTTTTAGTTTTGTTTTAATAGCAAAAATTCTTTAGGTATAAACCTTAAATGCATAAAAGAATTAAAAAATAAAAAGTTATATAACAATTAAATCGTTTAATAAATAAAATTAATATAAATAGCTTAAATAACAATACGTTATATAATTTATATTTAATAAAAATATTAAAATTAAATAATAATTTATTTAATATCATAAGTTTAAATATAAAATTATAAACGGTTAAAATAGTTTAAAACTTTACGCAAAAAAGATTTATATATAAAAAGTTTTTTTTAAACATATTAATATTATTTGTTTATTATTAAAATTTATAATAAAGTAATTATAAAATTATAAATTATATAATAGCTAATGTTTAATATATAAGCTTGTTTATTAATTATTATATAATTTTAATAAATTTTATAAAATTTGCATAAAATTTTCGTTAAATCATTTAATATTTAAAAAAAATAACTAATAAATTAAAATAAAATAAAACATAATCAAAAATAAATTTAATGCTTTTAATATGTTTAAATATAATAATATATTTAAAGTACCGTAAATATTAATTTAAAATTAAATGTAATATTGTAAAAAATAAACATAGCTATTTAAAAAAAAATATTAAAAGTATTTATAATTTAAATTTATTTATATTTTTAGCGTTTGTTTAATTTACGTAGTTTTTAATAAAAGTTAATTATAATATTAAAAGCAATTTTATTAATATAACTTTAAAATAATAATGCAGCTGTTTTTGCTAATTTTACGTATTTTATAAAGTTATTATTTTAACGTAAGGTTTATAGCTATTAAAAAGCTAATTTAAAGTTTTTGCTACAATAAATTTATTAAGGTTTTAAATATGCGTAGCTATTAAAAAACTAATTTAAGCATGCAATATTACCGGCAAAAAAATAAAATAAAAAATAATTACTGTTTAAAAAGCGCAAAATTAATAGTTCACCTTATTATTTAATAAAAACTTATATAAATAATAAAGTAACGCATCCCTCACTTAAATGGGACACCCAATTGAGCTGGCCACCCACGTGACATATATAGCACCGGTAATTTTATATGGGGTATTACTTGCCCCCCTTTTTAATAATTTAACGAAAAGTGATCCTACAAACTAATAATTAGTATATTTGAAATCCTTATTTAAAGGGGAATCCAATGATACTTTTTATAAATTTACTACTATTTTATTTATAAGTGCACTTTAAACCACGTTAAAACTTTAGCGTGGTTTTTAAAATAGCGCTAAATAAAATAGTAGTAAATTTATAAATAGTACCATTGGATTCCTTTTTAAATAAGGATTTCAAATATACCAATTATCTGTTTGTAGGCCCACTTATCGGTAAGTTATTACTGTTTTTATATATGGATTTTTAGGTGTAACCGGGGGGTGGCTAGCTCAATTAGGTGTCCCATCCAAGTGGGGAATGCGTTAATAATTTTTTTTTTTAAAAAAAATAAACCTTAGTTAGCAAAATAAATAGCCTTTGCGAGGCCTACCTTTTTAACTAACTATGTTATAAATATATTATATTTATTATTTAATTAAAATAAAACAATTATTAGCTATATAAATAAATGCGTATAAATGTTACAATATATAAATTTAATAAGTGTAAATATATTGTTATAGCATATACTTAGGGTATTTTATTTTAAAGTGGCATAACCGAATTAAAACACGCTATCTCCTTTTTAAGTTAAGACCTGGCACCCGTAGGAGATTTTAATGGCATCCCTAGGTGGTCTAAAAATCTGAGGCTCCAGGTACTGTCCGGGGAAGATGTCAGATCTTCCAATCATTTCCGTCCTGATGGATTTTGACTCGCAAACAATTATAAACACCGCGCTACATGGCATAGTTAATGTCGCTAGCAGCTTGGCAAATACAGAGGCGCAAAGATGTCAATGTTTAGCGAATCGAGGTTAGCTTCCTGAATATGATATGTCACTGTTTCGATGTCACAATAGGTGGTCATAGTACCTGCGTGGTAGTTACCAGTGGGAGTAGTGGCATTTGTAGAATGTAGCGAGGTCATACTGCATGGCGGAATTTACTTCACGAGGAAATGAGAGTGTAAGAAGTTTATTGTTTTAGGCCAAGGTGACCAAGGCCGGTTATGGATATCCACGCCTAACTACATACAAACAGGAGAGTTGAAAGGTCAAGGAGGCATATGCACAGAACCAACAGCTACATAGCGTGGGTTCATACCTGATGCAAGCCTCGTGGTTAGACCACGCGTATTGATGAGCGTTGACTTTCCCTGTAATTCTGCGTTTGCCCATAACCCTCAATATGAATAAGTTACTCAATGGACAAAAAAATTTCTTGGCCCGGTATAATGACTGCACCGAAATCAGAGACAGTCTTGTCTAAGCCCCCACCCCTCCCGTGTCATGTATTCAGAACAAAGACTTAGATCAGACAGGACTGTCTCACGGGCCTTTGAGATCTATTGGAAGAGGATATAGAATCAATGAAGATTAAAAACGAGGGTATCAAGCATTAAAACACAAAAAGTGCTTTCATCTAGAAGCTTGTTATAGAGAGATGTAGTTGCAGCAGACTAATCTTCCCACGACATGGAGCTTGTGTTATACACACCTTTTCTACCCTGTAGCTAAACCGATGACTACTTCAGAGCCATGGTCAATGGGGTCCTAGAATAATAGTCATTTCATGTATAGGCTTAGAGATGAACTCTTAAGTGAAGAAAAATGATCTCGACGTGTAACTTGCACGAACTAATTAACGTTCTACGAAAGATGTGCATCACTACCAGGCACCAATGCGGCTTACTATTAACGAAAGAGGCTCTCCCGGGCGGCACAGGCAACTGCTGTCAGCCGCGTCAAGATCTATAGACACTGGGAATAATACTGGCTTTGAGCCTGACAAGTCGATCCAGAAGCACAGGATGCGCAGCCGGTGTAACCAGTACCACCACACTGACCCCATTTATCAACAGCGCACCCGCCAGTGCCGCCGCTGCCACCACCATCGCCAGAGGAGGGGTCGCTACCTGTGCCGCCTCCAGTGCTGCTTCCATCGAAGACCTCAATGTGTGCCGATCCGCTGCTCTGGTACCCCTCCGTAGCCAAGATCTGATAGTTGTGCGTACCTAGCTGGAGGCCGGACGCTGCCCAGGCGTCGAAATGGTTCTTGGTCGTCACTTAAATCGTAGAGGTCAGTAAACAACGTTCACGGCTTGAAGCCAAAAAGCCGGGGGAGGGGAGAGCATTAGAGTCAACGAACCTGTTCCGCCGACGCGGTGCTGCTGACGAACGGACCAGAACTGGTAGAAAGTGGAAGTCCCTTCGATCGAGGGCTGGTTCACGCGCTGGGTGCGGTAGATGTCGTAGGTGCCACCGTCGCTCGTGACGGAGCCCAGCTTCATGGTGCCGGTGGACGGGTTGTACGTGCCGAAAGACTCGACGATGTAGTACTCAATCAGTGGATTCGTCGTCCAGCCGTAGACGGAGAGGTAGCTGTTGACGCTGGCACCGTTCCACGTGCCGTTGTACGAGATGACGCGTTCCGCGCCCGGGTTCCATCCCTTGCCGGCGACGAAGTTGTTCACGTTGTTCCACGTCACGTCGTACGAACCCCGGTCGCCGTTGTTGTACGTCACGCTGCCTTGACCGTCCGTCCAGAACGAGTAGTAGAAGCCGTTGCTAGTGCCTGTTCCCGGACCCGTCCGCTTGATTAGGTCCAGCGGTGAGGCGACGGCTGTTGAGACTGCTGCCGCCACGGCGAGCGCGAGTGATCCAAGCATAATGAGGATATAGCTATCTTGGGTGATTAGATAAGCTCCCGTATCCTTCGGCTTGGTGACGAGTAGGCCAAATCTTTAGCCAGCTTCCGGCGATACTTTGTTCTTTATATAGATTTGCCTCATGATCGCCATGTTCGTCGAGTATATCACCCAATACAACTCATGATGCTGGCTGGTCTGGAAGTGTGGGTTACGGAAGCCATATCGCGCAAACACGTTCCTAGACACCGGCTTGGCGTCGTAATTTGCAAGTGAGGCTGTGGAAATGGCAACAAGGAGTGAGTGCAACATCCGTGCTGTTGAATAGTCAATTGGCAGCTAGCGGGCATGCGGGATGGCCAGTTCTATTTAGCCTGAAAAGACGAGGTAACATGGTGTATAAACGGCGCGGATTCTAGAACTAAGCTAGATATTACCCGTCGAAGTGTCCAGTTGACGGGAAAAATCTAATAGTTCAGAGACTATACCCGATGTTTCAACATGACAACTCGATTTCCATTTGACCGTTGCCTATTTCCTTTTCCTTTTCTTGAAGCAAGCCGGCTTAACGGAGGGTGTAATATGTATTGCAATACTTCTGCCAAGCCGGAGGTCTGAGCGTTCGCCGTTTTATACCGGAATGCATTGCCGCGTGAGTTGCCCGAAACAGCTCATTTCCCTCAAACCCGGTTTCAATCTGTCAATTTTCCATGATTCTACGTCGAAGGAAATAAAACCTTTTGCAACGCGGTGAAGGGAAGCAGGATGTGGCGCTTCGGAGCGTGGAGACGAAATACCCGGTTTCTGTTGTACTTTCCCTTATTTACAGTTCGTATTCCTCTTTTGTTCCCTCTTAAACCCTTCCCCTTCCCCGGGACCATCCTTGGACCGCTCGATTGATGTTCTGATCTGACCGGCAACAAACCTCCGGGACCTCCCACGTATCTCGCCTAGTGTAAGACCCTTGTATCCACATCCCCAACTTCCCGGTACCCAGTCGAGCCAGTATTCCTCTCGAATGATCTCGCCTACCACAGTGATTTCTAAAATTGATCCTGATTGAGTAGGACGTTCTCGCTCCTGACCAATCAGCTCTTGGTAGACTGCCAGTTATGGTAAAGGAACTGCCCAAGGGGAAATCTGGGGCACATTAGTCTGCTGTCGTCTGATCAAGCTCGCATTTAACCATTTACCCGGGGTTCTACATACGGTTAGACCGGCCGCTCACTCAACATCCGTTGACTTCGCGTGCATCACGGTCCGTGAGCAGACGCCTCAGGGGGCGAAAAGGAAGACATTCCGCAATGTGTAGTGGTTGGACCATTACTCCTTGAGCCGATCATGGCAGCTGCATTGCATACCCGGGAAAGCGATATATAAGATGGGGAGAACCGGGCGACGATCACATTGTATTATAGGATAGATCAGCAGCCGCAATAGCAGACTAGGTAGAGAGATAGCTTATCAACAGCCATTTTCATGATGAAGGCTACGCTATTTGCCCCTGTCCTGGCTGTGGCCGCTGTTCGCGCCTCGGCTGCGGAGATCGCTGAGCGCCAGAGCTGCCCTGACATCTACGTCTTCGGCGCCCGTGAAACGACAGTCGCCTCCGGCTACGGCACGGCTGGCGGTCTAGTCAACGATGTCCTGGCCGTGTACCCGGGCTCGCAGGCCTCCCCCATTGACTATCCCGCGTGTGGCGGCCAAGCATCGTGCGGCAGCATCTCCTACGACCAATCCGCTGCGCAGGGGACCACTGCTGTTATCAGCGCTGTGACGAGCCTCAACAGTCGCTGCCCCAGCACGCGGATCGTGCTTATTGGATACTCCCAGGTATGGAGCATAATCTACCCTTTTAGACGATCTCGAATATACCGTTTGTTCGTATCGGTTCACTCTTGGACCTGCTGGATGCTAAGTATCGTGATACGCAGGGCGGCCAGATCATGGATAACGCCTTGTGCGGCGGTTCCGGCGCTACTCTCACCGGCACCGCCCTTGCTGCCGTCAAGGTTGCCATCTTCATGGGCGATCCCCACAACGTCGCCGGACTGCCCTACAACGTGGGCACTTGCACGGCTGGAGGGGTAAGTACCTCACTATCCTCATCTCTTCGCCTGACAGGCTTGTTCAGTACAGTGCTCTGGCGGATACTCGTTGTAAATGAGTCCTGTATCATGATACGTAGAGCTCTGACAGGTATTACAGTTCGCCGCTCGTCCCTCGGGCTTCCAGTGCTCGCCCGCCAGCACGAGCATCATCAAGTCGTATTGCGACAGCACGGACCCGTACTGCTGCAACGGCAACGATGCCAATTCGCACCAGCAGTACGTCGTCAAGTATGGCTCGCAAGCACTCGCATTCATCGAGTCGGAGCTCGCCGTAAGTTGCCCATTCCTTATTTCTCTTGTATCCATCAATCAGGATCATCCGCAGCGAGCTCAGATAACCGTGGCCCAGCACAGCAGAGGTGAAAGACACATGCAAGAAAACAAGAGAACGTTGCTAATTACTCATCGGAGAGATAGGGTTCCAGCTCTGGAGGAGGAACTCCTGATCCCGGCAACGGTACCGGTACCGGTGGTTGTTCGGTTGATAAATGGGGGCAGTGTGGTGGCACGGGCTACACAGGCTGCTCTACATGCGCTTCTGGGTCAACGTGCCAGGCTCAAAGTCAATATTACTCTCAGTGCCTGTAGTGTGGCTGTGAATTGGACCTTGACAACGAATTCACGAGGATAGGAGAACTGGGATATGCCTAGAAAATGAATATATGAATTTGGTTGGTATATGAGTGAACAGTGACACAGATGCCCAGTTCCCTAGGTAGTAATATACAAAAGGACGACGTTCGCTCCTCCTGATGACCAAGCCCCGGGGCTGCCAGAGCACAAACTTAGTCCTATTTGTGCCCGAATTCTCACGTCTCGGACACCAGGAGGTCCTGTAGCGTGAACCAGATAGTAACTGCCTTTCTAACCTAGTGAGATCCAGTTTGCGACGTTATTTCATACGTCACTGTCGATGACATGTTTGTTAGCTATGCCGGAGGTGCAGCGTGGTTTTCGACCTTGCCCGGATACCGTCAAATAGTGAAAATTCCTGGGGCGAAAGCACGGTATAGCGCAATCATTCCAATTTACTCCTCCGAACTTTGAGGTTGCACGATCATATGATCCGGGCTCGCTAGACCCATTGGCGTTCGCCATTACGAGAAAACCCTAAGGGCATGCTTGTCTATGCGAGAGGAAGCGTCTGATTAATATATGCGATATTTCATCATGAAGACTTCACTAGTTAGTCAGTCGTAATCCTACCTTCAAAAAGAAGTAACTTAGGAGGCCAGCAAAGCCAATATATGTATGCACGTGCAATGTAGTGGGATTATAAGTCTCCTACTGCAAGATATGTAGTCAGTCCGTATTGAAAATCTTCGAACTTACCAAGTTCCTCAGGTTCAGTTTCAAGATTGACATGACGCCTAAGTCAGATTCTAGTCGGCAACGAGCAATACAGCTAGAGTGAACAGCATAGTGACTGTTCGAAACCGTCGAGCTGAGTTAGTATACCCGCTGCTCTTGGTTGAATAGAAGCAGAGTCACGCAGAGACCTGTTTCGACAGATTGAGTTACGGTATCATGTAGATTTCGGCGTCAACGGTCGACATATTTCGTAGCGTTAAATTAAATTATCGTGCTTTTCATGTTAGTGATATTGTTTGCGAGTTCAAGGGGTGAACCCTGAAACTCACTTCTAGTTAACATGCCCATTTCCTCCCACGACCTTAGAATCAGCCCCGACATGTCCATTGCCGAATCTGGAAAATCACTCATCAGCTCTCGACACAGTCACTGTGTCCCTACTGGTGGTTGTTTAGGAGATGAGGTCCGCCACGTTCATAGGCATTTCATCGATCTGGGTTGAGTAGTACACTGCCCAAGTTAGGTTAGCACTCACAGCTGTTAAGAGCGGGAAGAGCGAACTCACATTCAATGTCACGCAGAATGCGCACATCTTCGCTGGTAACGAAGTTGATGGCAACACCCTTGCGACCGAACCTTCCACTTCGACCAATGCGGTGAATGTAGTTTTCACGGTTACTAGGTAAATCGTAGTTGATAACCAAGCTGACCTGCTGTACATCGATACCGCGAGCCCACACATCGGTCGAGATCAGTACTCTGCTGTTACCCTGTCTGAAGTCTTGCATAATACTGTCTCGCTCCTTTTGAGGCATATCTCCGTGCATACTGCTGACAGTGAAGTTGGCTTCGCGCATCTTGTCGGTCAGCCAGTCGACCTTTCGTCGCGTATTGCAGAAGATGACGGCTTGTGTGATGGTCAAGGTGTCGTAGAGGTCGCAGAGAGTGTCGAATTTCCAGTCCTCCTTCTCGACAGCGATAAAGTATTGTTTGAGACCTTCCAAGGTCAGCTCGTCACGCTTGACCAGGATGCGCACAGGATCAGTCATGAACTTCGTAGTCATGTCGAGAACATCGTAAGGCAAAGTAGCGGAGACAACGACGACCTGCGTAGCAGGAGGGAGGTATCGATAGACATCGTATATCTGCTCGCGGAAACCTTGGTTAAGCAGCTCGTCGGCTTCGTCAAGCACGAGCATCTTAATGTTCTTAGTGCGTAGGTGCCGGCGGCGAATCATGTCGGCGACACGACCGGGGGTGCCTGACACGATATGCTGGCCGTAGTCGAGCTTGCGGATATCCTCGCCGACATTGGTGCCTCCGATACAGGCATGGCATTGGACGTTCATGTAGTCGCCGAGGGCCATGACGACGGACTGGATCTGGGTGGCCAATTCGCGGGTGGGAGAGAGGACGAGGGCCTGCGTCTCGCGGACGGCGGTGTCGATGACCTGCAGCATCGAGATGGAGAAGGTCGCCGTCTTGCCGGTGCCGGACTGGGCCTGGGCGATGGTGTCGCGGCCCTTGCACACCTGCACGATGGCTCTGGACTGGACGGCGGATGGGGACTCGTAGCCGTACGCGTAGATGCCTCGGAGGAGGTTCTCTGATGACGACATGAATTAGCGACAATAAGCAACACTGCGGCGATTGCCGGTCATCGCCGTCGTCGTCGTTGGCTTACCTTTCAATGACATGGCCTCGAAAGTGGGATGGACTGTGACCTCTTTGGACGTGGAGAATTCCATCTTCTCGTCGGCGCGACGGTCGATACCACCGCCTTCGGCCATCTTGACTGTTGATATATGAGAAGCGCGTTATATGTAGGATGGAGGAGCCGTTGATGCGACGTTTGCGACACGGCGACGTATCTGTGAGACGCAATAAAGAAAGTTGAAGCTTGCTTGACAGAGAGCGTCGCGCCAAATTTAGGTGGAGAATGGAAGTGGGTCAATCACCTTAGGTACCTATTACGGAGCAGGGCTAATCGATAACTACTTGGAAGCTACAAGCAACCTGATATATGCATGTTACTTACTGACTGAGTTGAAGGCAGCCCTCGATATTCCATTCATGTTTGTATGATAAGATCGAAGGCTTCCAAGGTTCCTTCCATCCAACTCTCATCTTGCCTCATCACATAGCTCTACAACAAACCTACTTACCTACTTCCTATATCTGCATCCGTCTGCCTGCACCTTATTGAGGCGCTCACGGCTCGACGCTTCATTTCTAGCAATTACTCTTACCTATTATCCATATTAAATAGGAATAATGCTGTTGGAAGAGCAGAGGTTCCTCCATGAGGACCTCGAGCGCCTTGAGCAAGGGATTGCTGACCGTATCGGCGACGAACCAAAACAGGTACGTACGAGGTCGAGAATACACACACTCACCATGTCTAACAACCGCCCTCAACAGATTCGCGATCGGCTAGCACGCGACCACCAGATCGCCCAGTTTCTCGATCGCATTTCTTCCCAGTCCGCCAAGCTGCTCGAAATCTATCGCGATGCAGACGGGTCACGATCGCGCGAGATCCAACAGATCGGTACGGGAGATCCGATGGACGAGTTCTACAAGCAGCTCGCCGATGTCAAAGGTTTCCACGCGAGGTACCCCAACGAGCCAGTCGAGAACCTAGAGCGCGCATACCGACCCAAGAAGGGTGCCGACGAGGCGGCCCAGCCGAGCATCGTCGATACCATGTTCACCGGAGAGGAATCCTTCGGCCGGTTCTTCGACTTGCAAACCTGTCACGAGCTATACCTTAACTTGTCGAATGCGAAGCGCCTCTCCTATGTACAATACCTGGACCTATTCGACAACTTTGCGCCAGGTGCCGCTGGCTTGAAGAGGTCCGAGAAAATGACGGATCAGTATTTCGCCTATGTTGGTCAGCTGGCGCTAGACTTGGAGAGGTTCATGCGCAAGACTCGGCCACTCGAGAACATCGACAAAGTTCTCCTTGAGTTCGACAAGAAGTTCGAGGAGGATTGGGAGAATGATAAGATAGCAGAGTGGAAGAGTGAAGACTCGAGCGCAACGGCCGGCGCTGGCAAGCCTGCCACTAGTGAAGGCATATGGTGCGAGGCTTGCGAGAAAGCATTTACCAATGATAATGTTTTCAAGAACCACCTGACTGGCAAAAAACACATCAGAGCGGAGAAAGAACAAAAGAAGAGGGAAGACGAATCTGCCAGGGGTGCTGTCAAGGGAGGATCCTCGACTACCAGGTTAAAAGAAAGGGCGATAGCCGAGCGCGAAAATCGCATCAAGCGTCTCGCTAGCGCCATGAGTACAGAACGCAGCGACACGCGGGTCAACGTCGAGCGAAAACAAGGCATGACGGATAAGGAGCGTCAACAAGAGATTGAGAACGTGTTCAGCGCGTCAGTATCTGCAGCGCAAGTGGCCGAGGCAGAAGAAGGCGAGGAGGGTGACGACGACGACAGGATCTACAATCCATTGAAACTGCCATTAGCCTGGGATGGCAAGCCCATTCCTTTTTGGCTGTACAAGCTCCACGGGCTCGGGGTCGAGTTTGCTTGCGAGATATGCGGCAACTTCGTCTACATGGGGCGAAGAGCATTCGATAAGCACTTCAACGAGGCTCGACATATCCACGGTCTGAAGTGCTTAGGGATCACCAATACTGCCCTATTCCGAGACATCACCCATATCGACGAAGCGCTCAGGTTGTGGGAGAAGATTCAAAAGGATAGGCGGAAAGACAAGGTCGAAGATGGAAGTGTCATCCAGATGGAAGATGCGGAAGGTAACGTCATGCCAGAAAAGGTATACTACGATCTCCAGAAGCAGGGACTGTTGTAAAGTTGCTACATATGTATAATACGGGTTCTACATTGTAATCTTACTTGTGTAGGAAGTACTCATTCAGGGCATGGTTACAGGCTTTACAGGTTGGGGTTTAGATGTTTTACTATATTTCACGTGTGTCCCTCATCTTCATGATACTTTCCAACACGATACAAGAGTATTTTTCTTCCAGTAATCATGCCGTCATGCCGTCTCTGGACATCACCGACGGACTTGTTATGAAGTTGTTTTATTAGTACTTGTAAGATGGGCTTCTGAGATGGGATCCATATGTGGTCTGTGCTTCCCCCCAACCCAAAAGTGCCCTCACCCCACCATCCATCATTGTCTTGTTATGATCTCTCATGCATAGGTATATACACCATTGATCATTCATCGCAGTAAAATCGTTTAGTTTTTCCTGTCATCATTTAACAGAAGATGTAATGCAATGGCAACTATTTTGGGTACCCTACACCCCGACTTTTTGGATTTTCCCTGCAGGGCGTCACTATAAATCATCGCACAGAGAGTGAAACGCAGACCGCACGATGCCAGTTCTTTCCAAGCCTATTCCACCTCTCTATACTGTGTATATCCTGCGCTCGACGGTCCATCATGCATCGCTCTACATTGGCTCGACACCGAATCCGCCAAGGCGTCTGAAGCAACACAATGGCGAAGCCAAGGGCGGGGCTGCGCGGACATCGAGGAAGACACTGCGACCGTGGGAGATGGTCGGCCTCATCTCTGGATTCCCGGGAATGGTGGCTGCTTTGAAGTTCGAGTGAGTTCAGCTTCGCCACCACGAACATCATAGAGCCGTGTGCAAGATGATTAATCATTCCACAGATGGGCACTCAACAACCCGCATGTATCATTGCACATCCCTACAGCTTCGCGGATCACCATCGCAACACAGAGGAAGCGGAATGGACACCCCAGGCGCCCTCCTCATAGCGTGAAGTCGATTATTTCGAACATCCACCTTCTGCTACGCGTGCCCAGCTTTGCGAGGTGGCCGCTCAAACTTCACTTCTTCGCCCCTGAGGTTCATAGAGCATGGACCAAGTGCTGTGACACTGCAAGCGAGCCTCTCCACAAGACGGTTCCTGTTTACACGGGCTATGCGCCAGATTCGGTCGATGAGGGCGCATCTGCTGAACCTCAGAGTCCCTGGGGTATCCATGCTCTCCCATTGGATTATGCACCGATGAAAAGCTACGTGGAAAAAACGAAGTCTCTGTATTCGTTTGAGCTGGAAGGCGACTGCATTTTCTGTGGCGAACACCTCGCACATGGGGAAGGGCTATATGCGACCTGCTCCCACTCAGATTGTGAAGGCACTGGGCACGTATCTTGTTGGAGCCGACATCTGCTTGATAGCAACCCAGGAGAAGACATCATCCCGATCTCGGGCCGTTGTCCCAAGTGTGAAGGCGAGGTCGTTTGGGGAGATATGATGAAGGAGATGAGCTTGAGGCTCCGTGGACAGAAAGAGGTTGACAAGTTGCTGAGAACACCTCGGAAAAAGAAAGTATCAGATATAGCTGCTTCTCCTTGATGAATTTTACTGGGCTCGCCGCATTCTTAGGACAATCTAGCATTCCGGCTTTCAATGAGGACTACTGGCTGGTACCATATCAAGGCGATGTCCACTTGTCCCGTCACTTCCAATGCATGTCGTGTATATATATATATATATATATAAAAAATACTTGTACAAGGCCATACCCAAAAGTCATCACGGTATTACAACAATCATAATCACAACCATATAATTACCAGAACTAAGTGAGTGTCCACAGACAGATGGCGAAGCTTTTATTGTGGGTTGTCAGAAAGAAGTATCAGCCATGCCCGAGGATCGCGGGATTTTAAGCATCGTGAATTGCCTCTTGGATATGAGGTATGTATAAGAGACGAATATGTAATCTTTTTGAAGACCAACCCGCATTAGAAGCAAGTAGCAAAGTACTTACACGCCTATCAAGGATAATAGTTAGACCTAAACGACGCCATTGGAATCATTCGAAATGCCGGAAACCTGGAGGTACCTAGTCATTTGCTTGCATGCCCTCCGCAGGCTGAGCCACTGCGGCTTAAATGCCTGTACTTGACGGAATGGTGGGTACTCTTTGTTAAACTTGGTATATATCTTGACTCACTAAGTTATAATATGAGCCGACATATATATACAACCTCTGTTAGATTTAAAAGTTAGATGGAAGGGATCTCGTTTTATAGTGTAGATTATGTGTGTCATTTATGATATCAAACGGGATTGCAACGCTGTACTTTTCGCTTCTCTTGTCTCTCAATATTAAAAATTATGAACTACCTATATCATTACTCTGTTCACTTTTGCTGGAGTATCTCCATGAAATCAATTACGAACTCTATCACCATTTAAAAAATGTTACAGGTATTTATCTGTTCACATCCTCGACGCTCTAATAATCATTCACGCTCACTTAAATGGCATTGTTTAACAAGATTATCGAGTTATCGCGTCCCAGGTCTTGGTGAAGCCAACAATTTGCTGAGAAGTACCTAGGTAATGTGGGGGGTGCAAACGGTCAAGGGCCTATATGACTATTCTGGCTAGGTAGGGCTTTAGGCCACCACCATCCCTTCTAGGTACATCTTCTTTTCTTCTGCTGGCTATAGCACTCGCTGGTCGAGACCTTGAATACACTATTTTTTGGCTTCGGCCACTACCTCACTATCAGTAGATATATATATGAGATAAACAAATATCATATCTCTACTTGCATATGTGCTCCTATACGCTAGGATATTTATATAGAAAGGTAATATCTAGAGAAGCGCTATAGAGGTTGGTGCGAGATATCGATAAGCCGTGTGGATCTGCATCGGACCATGTATACTAAGCTCCACAAACTCGCGTTTCACCGCGCTAGCATGCCAGGGCTAATTTTGGCTTCCAAATGGAGAAATCCTGGCTAAGGCCTTACTTAATGTTGCTTATACCATGCTCTAAATTCGTTGCGATAACATCACACGGTTGCCTGTCGTATACATGTATAAGTAGGTATGTGTGAGCGCTTATCAAGCACGATCAGCTGACAACGTACTATCTTCTCGCTTTTTTGGGGTGAATTTAGCCCCAGATAAGCTAAAGATGGCATGATTCATGTAACGTCGATCACTTTATTGGTTTCGATAAAATGCGAAATAATCATGTCCTACCTATTCATGAGTACGCCGGGCTGCAACAATAGGTGTGATGCGTGTAAGGCTGTTTTCAATACTAACTACGTATGAAGTTGTTATAATAGCGTCTTCTATTGAGGATTTTGTCAGTTTTTGCATCTGTTGAGTCCAACTTCAATATCTATTCTCATTCTGGACACAGAGACGTGATGTAACCTCAGCGAATACGTCGCTACATGTACGGACTTCAGTCGCTATTCATATAACGGCAGGGCCCGCCCCCTTTTACAACGCGCAATGTAATACAAGACAAAAGCATGCATTGACAAGTTGTCAATGCCATACCGAGACGAATTCGTCGATTTACCTTATGTAATGCAATGCCTAGCTGAGAAGATGTAGTGTAGCATACGCAACAGAAAAAAGCTCGCGCAATGTAGCAGTGTTGGTGTACCTACCTAAGGTAACGATAGCGGTGCAAGTAGGGGACTTAGGTGTGTAATGGGGTACCCGTTAGAAATCGGGCTGGTTCCGGCGTGTGTCGTTGGCGAGCTGCTCAGGTGAGGATCACTAGGGGCCCACTACTGGAAGATGATGCTGACACCCCCAAGGCCCCATATAGCTCCAACAGATCCCTGCCTACCACGAATAGTGCACGAAGTTCCGACGACATTTTACGGTGCATGGAGCGCTGAGGAGTCACATTCCACGGCCGTGGAGAACGACCTACCTGCCAATCCCGTACCCATCACGGCCGACATCTGCATGTCCGCTTTTTTACTCGCGTCACTCACTACCTACTATTATATACCTATAGGTATCAGCACACATCTTCTCTCGTAAGATACCGGTAGAATGCTATTGTGGAATGCTGCGGACGTATATATAGGTACCGAATTACTTATACCCCTGACCTATAATAATTCTGCTAATTGTATTAAAAACTTAACGTTGCTTTTTATGTGATTTATACTGGGTACACTGCTTCAAAACATGCGCCTTACTTGGTACCTACAGATATGGGCACCTGTCAATTGGTAAATTACACCAATTGCATAGGAAAGATGCAAACAAAGAACAAAGAAATGAGAAAGAAAATATGACAATACTAGTAGCTACTAGTGGATAAAGTAGGCTGGTTTAGTGCCGCACATGCTTACACAAGACAAGACCTGCCCGTTCAATGCCTCCATTGATATCAAGACGTGAAGCCGCAAGCTTAGCGCACAGACCACTACCAGACTCGAAAACTGGGGACATCAGGTCCGTGTAGCCAATCCCGTCTCTCCACTCAGTTCACGCCCACCCGGCCTGCACACCTGGGCAGGCTTTTGTTACCGACACCTCTCCCTCTCTATCTCGCTCATCCACCTCTTCTCTCTCACTCACTCCATCTGCATCTCTCTTCTCCCTACCGTGCCTTGTAATTCCAAGCAGCCCGTCACTCTGCCTCCGGCTCTCCGGCCCTCCCCGTTCAACGTCGCCGTCTCCCTGTGCGCGAGATTTGTTCTGCATTCGTGACAATCCCGAATTTCCACAATTTCGCAACTCCCGAGGCCATCTGGGCTGAGTATGGGCCCCAGTCTCATGGTCACCTATACTTCAATGACAGGCCGCTTCTCTCATACAACGTTACCGATGCTCTGGTGATTCTGTCTATGTGGGCAATAGGGCATTTCCCCTTTCGTATCTAGCTCGTTTTATTCCAGACTCAAAAGAAAGGTGTCATAGGTACCTATCACCGAACCGAACTCTATCTGGGCTTGTGCCTAGCCTTACCTCATATCATCCTCTTTTAACTCTTTACCTCTAGCGATTTACTTTAATTTAGACCTTTACGCTTCATCCCGGTACCTCGATATCCCCGACGGCGGGGCCACGAACTCAATACCTCCTGAACAAATTACAAGCGCTGAACTATATTCACCTCGTCCTCGCCATCGCCTTTGACGCCCTCATGCGATGTGCCCATTCAAACTGTGACCCCAGTGCAGTCGATTCTTACGACACCCTCGTGCAACGCGCCTGGATCATCACGCCACCTTTCGCCTCGCCATCGCCGTCACGTTCGATATCTGTCGAATAGACCATGGTTTCTGTCCCCTCCGCTAACCACAACGGTAGCGGGGGCGCCGGCAGTGCCAATGCTAGCTCACGAGCCTCTCCTGCCGTCAGTAACGCTAATGCGACCCGCGATGCCTCGTCAACCACCAATGGTGCCAAGCCGAAGACTCAGGTCAACTCGAACGGCTACCATCCCCCAAATCCTCAACTGCCCCTCAGTTCGATGCAGAGTGCCGCGTTAGACCTGCGATCTGTCGAGCAGAGAGGCCAGCCGACCGCGAGCCGTGAATACGTCAAGGCCACTCGACTGTTCGATCTCGAAGAGGCTCCTACCTACAGACCGACCGAGGAGGAATGGAAAGATCCGCTAGAATACGTCCGCAAGATCTCGCCAGAGGCGCAAGCTTATGGTCTCTGCAAGATTATACCACCGGATTCATGGAATCCAGATTTCGCGATCGATACCGAGGTGAGCATACGGACCGTGCCGCGGAGTTGCCTCTTCAACCTTTGGCTCGACACGCGACCCCGCCCAAAAGCCCACACCCGTAGCATGCTAATTCCATCCCAGCGATTCCACTTCAGGACACGAAAACAGGAGCTCAACTCTGTTGAAGGCAGTGGGTTTGCCCAGTTTCTGCAACAACATTTGGGTAGCGGTTACTGACCATGAGTGTCAGGCACACGAGCTAACCTGACTTATCTCGATGCTCTGGCCAAGTTTCACAAGCAACAGGGCACCAACCTGAACAGGCTGCCCTATGTCGACAAGAAGCCCCTTGATTTATATCGACTGAAAAAGGCTGTAGAGTCCCGAGGGGGTTTTGATAAAGTCTGTAAGACTAAGAAATGGGCTGAAATAGGAAGAGACCTTGGTTATAGTGGCAAGATAATGTCCTCTTTATCAACATCGCTGAAGAACTCGTACGATCGATGGCTCAACCCTTACGAGAATTATCTTCGGCAAGCGAAGCCGAGCGTATATCAACAACTAGAGTACGAGTATGGCGGCCCTTTAACACCGAGCCCAGCGCCCAGTCCTATAAAACGATCAACTGTCAACACCCCCTCCAGTCTCCGAGGAGAGTCACCAGCACGCCATGCAACAGATGCCCTTCAAGCCAGCTTAGGCGTACCGAAATTAGAAGAGGATCGCGAAACTGCTACGACGGTAGAGCTGTCATCGGCTACATCACAAACAAAGACCGGCGGATTCACTGCGATCAATTCGGGCGGATTCACGGCTGTAAATGCTAATTTTACTAGCGTTAATCGTCCAACTCCACCAGAAGCGAAGAGCTTCACGCCGCCCCCGAGACGGCATGACAGTCCGGCATCATTGACTAAGGAGACTGCACCTGATCTACGGCCATCGGGGCTTGGTTCGGCCAATGCACTTAAACGTCAGCTCAGTTTTGACAGCATTGATTCTGCTAGAAAAGAAGTCAGCGCAGACAAAGATGATTCAGAAAGTGGGAGTAGAAGGAGCAAGAGGCTTAAGAAAGGTACGTTTTACCCAACATATTATCTGGCTGTGATTTCTCTCTTATATCCTCGGCTACAACCACCAAGTCTCGTGAAAAGGGTACTTGACCTGAGAGAAATGTTATCTTCTCTGGTTGTATACGTCTCCTTGCCCAGATTTCCCCCCTTATCTTTGTCACTTTTCTCCCTCTCTCCTTTCCAGCCTCTTGCCTTCGTCTCATGTCGACACTATGTATCAGTTAGCAAAGATTGGGTTCATTGGACACCCCAATATCGCCAAATGTTTGAGCGATCAATGGCATGCTTTGCTCTTTTTTTATCATATAAAGGCTCATTAATCATTTGGCTTGACTATGGCTAATAAACGACGTGTAGAAACCGTACCCACCGTTGCTGGTTCCCATATGTCCTTATTTAGACCTTCAGCTCCTCGAGTTCCTCGAGATGAAGCATCGCCCGCGGGTGAGGTAAGTGCTAGCTCAGTTGACACTCGAGACTTAAAACTACAGTCCTTTCCCATGATTAACATAAAACAGAAGTGTGACACATGCGGCAAAGGCGAAGATGCTAGCTTTATCATCGTTTGCGAGTCTTGCGACCACGGCTATCATGGGTCTTGTCTTGATCCTCCACTCAAAACTCAGCCTGATGGGGAGTGGAATTGTCCTAGGTGCCTCGTCGGCGATGGGCAATTCGGCTTTGAAGAAGGCGGTCTTTATTCTCTCAAGCAGTTCCAAGAGAAAGCTGCAGACTTCAAGCAAAGCTATTTTGAAAGTCGCATGCCGTTCGATCCAGTTCTTAACTGTGCAAGACCAGTAACAGAGGATGACGTTGAACGAGAATTCTGGAAACTCGTTGCCAACATTGAAGAGACTGTTGAGGTTGAATACGGGGCTGATATACACTGCACAACACACGGGTCTGGTTTCCCGACGGCTGAGCGGCACCCTTGCAACCCTCACTCCGCAGATCCATGGAACTTGAACAACATGCCGCTGCATCCTGATAGCCTTTTCCGGCATATCAAGACAGATATCTCCGGCATGACTGTACCTTGGGTCTATGTGGGAATGATCTTCTCTACTTTTTGTTGGCATAACGAGGACCATTTTGCCTACTCAATTAACTACCAGCATTTCGGTGCCACCAAAACGTGGTACGGGATCCCTGCCGAAGACACGGAGAAGTTCGAGGCTGCTATGAGGCAAGCTGTTCCCGAGCTCTTTGAGACGCAGCCAGATTTACTGTTTCAGCTTGTCACTCTCCTCACCCCAGAGCACCTAAAAAAAGCAGGCGTCAGAGTGTACGCCTTGGATCAACGGGCCGGACAAATGGTTATTACATTTCCACAAGCGTATCACGCAGGTTTCAATCATGGATTCAATTTCAATGAGGCCGTCAACTTTGCTCCTTCTGACTGGGAGCCATATGGTCTTGCCGGAGTAGAGAGGCTACAGCAATTCCGAAGACAGTCTTGCTTCTCACACGATGAGTTGCTGTGGACCGCAGCAGAAGGACCTGTCAGTGCGCTAACCATCCAGACGGCTAAGTGGCTTGCGCCTGCGCTCGACAGAATACACAAACGGGAACAAGATCAGCGAGAAGGATTCATCGCAAAGCATTTAGAGAACAACAGTCATGCCTGCGCCGTAACTTCGGAATCGACCGAACAACAGTGCACTATCGCCTTCAATGTCCTGGACGAGGATGTACCCGAGGAGGAGTATCAGTGTTCCTATTGCAAGTCCTTCACTTACCTGTCAAGATTCAAATGTTTGAAGTCTGGCAAGATTCTTTGTTTGTTACATGCCGGATACCATGCCTGTTGCGATATGCCCGAATCCCAACGCTTCGTTGGAGACCAACATGCCATGTATTATCGCAAGACAAAGGAAGATATGGATGAGATCTATCGAAAGGTCGCCGAAAAAGCCAATATGCCAGAGGCTTGGGAGGACAAGTACGAAAAGTTGCTGGATGAGGGAGCAACGCCAGCGCTGAAGACGCTACGAACTCTCCTAAATGAGGGTGAACGCATACCGTACGGCCTCCCCTCCTTACCAGTCCTCCGGGAATTTGTTGATCGCTGCAACGATTGGGTCGAGGAAGCGACTAATTATACGGTGCGCAAACAGCAGAACCGCCGGAAGAACGACAAGGTCTGGCAAAGTGGACTACGCAAAATGACCAACGACTACCTCGCGGACTTGAAAGAACGCGAATCGCGCCGAGTCGGCAATATCTATCGCTTACTTGAGGACGCTGATCGGATAGGCTTTGACTGCCCGGAAAAACACCAGCTGAAGGAGCGCGCTGATGCTATACGAAGTTTTCAGAAGAATGCGGAGCAAGCTTTGGAGCACATCCTTGGTCACAACCAAGAATCGATTGAGGAGCTGATCGAGGAGGGTCGTACGTTCAACGTGACTATACCAGAGCTGGATAAATTACAGTCTGTGCTTGAACAGCTCCGCTGGAGTAATAATGCAAGGGCTAATCGCAGCAAATCCCTCACCCTGGAGCAGGTTCAGGACATAATCAATCAAGGCCATCGCCTGGCCATTCCTCTTTATAACGATCACATGAAGTGGTATAATGACAAGTACCAAGCAGCTCTACAGTGGGAAACCAAAGCAAAGGAACTTATCCACGCCGATCTTATTCATTATCCACAGCTTGAAGCCCTGTCTAATCAGGTTCAAGCAAACAGTCTACCCGTAGCTCCTGACACACTAGCTATCATTGACGGGGTTTTAAACAAACAACGAGAAGCTCACCGCCAAGTCGTCGATCTCACTGAGCGCGCCCGTGACCCAGACTTCACTAAGCGACCTAAATATTCCGAGGTGCCTGAAGTATTACGGAAGGTTGAAGATCTTAATTCCAAGCCTGTTGGGACACTTGACCTTGAGAAAGAGCTGAAGCGTCACGAAGATTGGATGCGTAAGGGGAAGAAGTTGTTTGGCAAGACGAACGCACCGCTTCATATCCTCAAGAGTCATATGGACTATGTCTACGACCGTAACCTCGACTGCTTCGATGTTGTTAGTGACAAGCCTCGATTGCCAGCCGAGCCCGCGTCTAGAGCAACAAGCGAGGAAAGAGACCAAAAGTCCTCCCGAACATGGGACGATCCGACTTTCAGGGAAGTTTTCTGCATCTGTCGTCGCACTGAAGCCGGCCTAATGATCGAATGCGAACTCTGCCATGAATGGTACCACGGAAAATGCCTCAAAATTGCGAGGGGTAAGGTGAAAGAAGATGACAAATACACATGTCCTATCTGCGACTGGCGAGTCAAAATTCCAAGGGATGCTGCACGTCCTAAACTCGAAGACTTGATTGCATGGCAAGAAGAGATACCAACCCTTCCTTTCCAGCCTGAAGAAACTGAGGTTCTCAAGAAAATCATTGACAAGGCACAAGAGTTCCGACGCCATATTGCAGGATTCTGTACCCCCGTCGTTGCGACCGCATCTGAAGCAGATACTCAGCGGTTTTACCTCAGAAAGATTGAAGGCGCTGAGATCTTATTATCGTATGAGACCAATTTTTTCCGACAAGAACTTCACAAATGGAGTCCTGTAGCCCCCGAGCCACCTCCCGTGCTGGATGTCTCCAAAAGCACGAGAAAGCCAAGACCGACGAAGCTACAGAAATTACTTCTTCAATATGGGGTGGACGACCCTGATGATCTTCCCGAAGCTGTCAAGGGTAAGGCCAACAGCCTCAAGCGGAAAGCTCAGAATGCTGAGGCTGCCGCAGCAGCAGCCGCAGCCGCCGCTGTGTCAAGCACATCTCTCATCCCACCGCATGCCACGAGCCCTTCTACGCATTCATTTGGGTCGAGCGGCCACGCATTTTTCCGTGGTTCCCAGCCGTCGACTCCCGCCTTAACAGCCACTACTCACGGACACCCCGCCCCCAGCGCCGACTCGACAACATCGAGCCGACCTGGCTCCTCCCTACGGCCTGATTCTATGGAGATCGAAGGAAGCTCTAGCCTCCACCCTGATTTTTTCATGTCGAATGGGAGCAGTGGCCAGGGCCCTCAACTTACGCACTCGGATTCCAGTTTATCGGTGGAGGAGCGTATACTCCATGGGCAAGATGACGACCTCATCCACGCTACTGGAGCTAATCGGGAGAAAGTACTAGAAATCCTCGGCAAGACAGAGAATGGCCGTCGACGCGCCGAAGATGTCTACGGGCCTAATATATGGGATTCTAGGCGTGGCAAGACCTTTCAGCGGCCGTCGGAGGTCGACCAGAGTCACCCAGATGATGACAAAGAGGTGGACAAAATGTTTCTTGATCTAACAAATGTCGATGAAGACGACATCGCAAAAAAAGACAAGCAGCAAGAGGGAGAACGCGTGAAAATCACGGCTGAGAGCTTTGAAGCAGAGCGCAATGCGATGGATGCCATGGAAGACTCTGAATAGTCTAGCCATTGACAGTTGCGTTCAGTCATTTGAACGCTTACCCAAACTAGGATCGCTTTACATGATTCCATTTGCATCTTGATTCGCGGGTATCGGCCAGGTCTGTGCATCCAACTAGACACGGTGGCTCTTTTCAAGCTTTTATCCTAGGGCTGGGTTCGGTATCGACGGCGTTTTTACAACAACAACATATGCATAGGAAGAGCCATGGCGTTATTTCGTTACTCTTTCTCTGGAGATGGTGGACCAAGTGTGGGAGGCCATATTCATGGATCTGTATGATTATAGACGAAAAAACGGCCAGCAATAAAATGGTTAATGTAGCGGGAGTAAGCATTAGATAGGCGTTGTATTACTCAGATCTGGGACCCTACTTTACCTTCTTATAAGTTACAAGAGAGTCAATGCCTATTTGATTTTAATCGTACCTTTTTCATTTCATTTGTCGCTGCCGTCTGGCTGTTGTTTTTATCCTCGACTCGCATGTCGTACGACTCGGTGACTGTTCGAAAGAGATTGTCAGGTACGAGGGTCGCAGGTGGAGAGAAGGATCCTAGAAAGTGGAGAATAGCTAGCATTCTGTCTATATAAAGGACCGACTCTCCTTCCTCGAAGAGAGAGGGAGGTCAGGAATCAATGACATTGAGCCCTTAACCCATACTACGACCTAGCTGCTACCCTCCGGTGACCCAACTTCACTCTAGAGACCAATCCACTTGACAGAGATGCGAAGAGAACTAGCATCTAAGTCAATGGAAGCCAGAGGCACAGGTTCGACTTAAAGTATGATCTTTTACATTCGTCAACAATTCTTAGTCAATCTACTTCTTGTTAGTTCCCGGCATGATAAGTTGTTTCTTCAGAGGTAAGTGCTCACTGATTTGTTAAAACGGGGTGATGTTGGCTGAAATGATACTAAGTGTACCTGAAGACAAAGAACGACTCGTCGTTTATTTTTTGCGCGTACATGTTTTGGGTATAAGCCCTTTTCGTATTTAATTCGGTGCAGCTGGCAAACCTTGTTTGTTTGTTAGTTTGTTATTGTGTTTGAAAATGATGACTGTAGAGGGTAAGTGGAATAGGGGTGAGCAAGGGTTTCACATACTATTTCCATTCGCAAGCATTTGATGTTAGGCCAATTATACGGCTCTTGCAAATTCTTGTTATTTGTTGGGGGTTATAGTCATAGATGAAAGAGTAAATGTAGTGTTTTAGAGATATATGAAAAGGGGTTCCCCCTTTTTAAATATAGAAGGTCAAGGGTTTATTAACCAACCTACCCAACCCAGATAGTTAGTAATCCCTTATAACAGCCTACTATTTAACTGCTTTAAGGTACTTGACTTTACATGTAATAAATGTATTATGATATATGAGTGGGAAAAATGGTGGTTTATGAGACATAGCACAGCTTTTCAATTCTTAGAGGATGCGTTATGGGAAATAACCTATGACCATGAGTTGAGCTATAATATTAGGAAATGACTACCTGTCGCTTCGCAGGCCCTAATACAACAATCAAAGCAAGCCCTCTGTCGTATAATTACTCGGGGGGGGGGGCTTCATAGAGACATGTGTCACTGACGGCACCGACGAAACCTAGGCACAACATTACCTGAAAATGACTCAAGAAGACAACAGCGGCCTCTTCGTCTCTGAGTGGTGGTCCCTAGATGAAGATTTCATCGATGATAAATCTCATATACTACCTAGTGTGGATGGATGGATAGATGGATGGTATATTTAACGCCGGGTAGAAGATGAATCTTCGGCCTCCCTAGGGGCATACGGCGTAGGAGGCTATTTTCTACTTTGTAGTCTACACTTGCCAAATATCTCCCAAATCAAACCTGAAGGCACACGTGATAGTCAAGCCGTTCCCGTTGGCCCCGCCCTTTGGGCTTGTGTACGGTGTTGTATATACAGAGGACTAGCCCTTACGAGGTTTGCCCAGAAGTATTTCAAAGGTGACGGCACCGTCGACCAGAAACCGTACACTGGAAATGCTATTCGTAATGTTACAAGCCGGGCCTTGGGAACTTTGTACTGGAATGTTTGAAAGAGGCTAGGATGTATCTAGTTTGTTACGAATGTCGTGTACGGCGAACGGGGCCGATAAATCTCTTGATTTGAGTAGTGGTATGGGTAGTAGGACCACTGATATATTAATATGAAGTGCTCAATAAAACGCAATGATTTGACCGAAGACACCTTGGTTGGGTAGGCTATAGGTAAGAACTTTGCTCGCTTCTCTAGATGTTAGACGCGTAAATGAACCGCGAAACGAACGAGAAATGAAGAGGGGAGAGGGAGGAAAGGGAACAAATGATGACCGCACCTATACACAATATTGAACACCATTTGGAGCGGGGTAAACCGTGAACGTAGCATGAGAGGAAGTAGATCTACAGCTTCTGCTAGTCTGCTTAGCCGTCTGAGGGGAACATCTAGATATCTAGATAAACGGTGTGATACTTTCAAGCCGAACAACTCAAGTACCGATATAACATTAAATGCAAAATAGAATAAATTAGGTATCAAGATACGCAACTCTTGATATAACTATTCTAGCATAAAACGAGGCAGCCGAAGTGGCGTAGATATTAATTCAAAGTAAACTGGAAGTTGCTGTTACGGGGATTTATTTCTAATTTCTAAATGCCTGTGTAGGTTAATGGACTGTCCTATCTAGTTCGTATGAAGAATACCATTTTGCTCTTTATCACGATTCTTATAATGATAAGACATCCCGCTTTCCTCTAAATACATGAATCTCGATTACTCGTAATACGCGACTAGTTTTATGAGCTCAAACTTGCGCACTAGGCGAACGAACAACCAGCCCAGTGTGTAATATAAGCTTGTTCAGGCCTGGGAAATCTCTCCGCAGGTTTATACACAACAGGAAGGAGTTCTACACTTGGCAAATTGTATACATGCCTGTATGATTTTTGGAGTTACTCGGACTATCAAATTAATATCTACGACTCGATCGGCGCCTGCCGCTTATTTATAGATTTGATTTTTCAATCACATATTCGTTGCAAGCTACCAGATTGTACCGGCTTATTACTTGACAGTCGAGCTGTAGTTTTACAGCCAGTGATGATTTCACAGAGTATACATTATGACCATAGAATAGAAACTTATGAGCTAGATTCATTAGCAATAGTAATAAAAAGTACCTCTGAGTGGAAGTGTTGAGATATCAAAATAACTATCTGCATTTTCCTTTTCATAAAATAGCCTTTTTTCTAAATAGGGGTTCATGAGATATCCTATTTACATTTTCTCATACCCATTATCTTTTCAGGGACAATGCCATCACGAACCAAGTCAATATGTTCCCAGCGCCGAGCGAGTCGATTAGCTAGTACCAGAGCAGCCGACGAAGTTATTTCCACTGGCACCGGTGTGAGTAATCGCGCCAGCAAGCTTGGCAGAGGTGTTGATGATGACGCGATCAGCACCAGGGCTTCCTATAAGCGAATGAGCACCGAGTCTACTAATCAGATGATGAGAGCATAGAACATAACGTACCGCCAGTGAAGACGCCACTCGAGAGTAAAGGGAACTCAAGGTAGGGGCCAGCGACGGGGAAGCTGAAACCTTCATAGTTGTTGTATGTGTGAGGGTATCCGGAAGGGGCCTTTAGAATTGGCTATTAGCTGTTGTCTCAACATCCGCACTATCGAAGACTCAGAGATACGTACAGAACCAGCCTTATAGTCAGAGTAGGCCTTCTGAGCTGCTTGGTTCACTTGCGTAGCAGTATAGGAGGTTGAGCCACATGTTGTCGCAGCGCGCTCTTCCAAGAGAGGAGCTGACAGAGCAGGGGTGACGATGGCCACCAGGGCTAAGAAGGATGTGAAGACATGCATCATAAATGTTGGTAAATGAGAAGAAAAATAGAGAGCTTTCGCGGAGACCTGTGTAGACGTTGGAGGATGGGTCCTTAGAAAGAAAGGTCGGAGGTCATTTATTTATCCTCTTCATCGCGGACTGCTTAATTGAGCGCCTGCGAACACACGCCATCTTGGCTGCCTTTTTAAGCTGGTGCCGTGGTATGTAGTGGTTCAATAACAGAACTTAGTCGCACCGATGGAAAGTGGCTTTTGTCAATTGAGGCCTAGAATACCATTGGGTCAGCGCACGTGGCTTATCTCATTCGAAGAGTCGCTATTCCAGTAGCCGGGACATGGCCAGAAAGGGAAGGTGAGCGGCTACGATGGAGACGCAGAATAAGAACGTGCTATTACTGTCGGGTGAAGAAGCAGGGAGTTCAGGCAGTTCCCGAGACTTTGTGGAGTAACTAGACTAGTCAGAGATGTTATCTTTGACTCTATCTGGGACGATGCCAAGATAAAAAATCGGTGCTTATCCCATAAAGTTGTTAGCTTCACCTAGAGCGATTTATTATCGCCATGGCTAGATCATGAACAGCGAACGTCGGCTAACTATCGCTAATGGAAGGAGATATTCTACGTTAATGGCGTGCTACACCTATAGTAAGAGAGGAACTAAGAGTCTCTTGGCGAAACTGGATCATTACAAATGCCAAGAGCTTCCTGCGATGCGGTACCGTTAATTAGCACGGCAGTTATCCTACGAATAGGCGAAAGCAGAATTCTCGTACTTTGTGTCCAATTGAATAGATCACACCCAGTCGCGCTGTAGCGTCGTCTTTGCTTGCCCACTGAAACGCAGTGAGTGGTCGGAGAGACAGGAAAGGTGTGCAAAGAAGCTGAGAATTTGTACTTTAGCCTTCTAGGCATCGGGGAATATTAAGGGTAGGGCTGATAATGATGTCAGAGCGACGCCCATCATCTACAGTAGAACTTATACGAAGTGGTGGCTTGTAGATCCGGGGTAGCATCCGGGCAGAATCCGGGGATAGTGGATTCAGATCACCATTGCAGCTACCTTAACGAAAATAACGAGCGATGATCAGCATGTGAAGGAGGAGAAACGCGGGGAAACATCATCAACATAAGTTGGCGGCATATCTATCACCGAAAGGCGTGAGACTAAATCCAGGGATATAAATAAGAGTAGTTTCGGCGGATTGGCGTCTTAAAGGTAAATACCCAATGCATCACGGCATGAGCTGACACGAACTCCGCTGCGAGGGCAAACCCATATGCACAACGAACATGCGATCTCCAAGGATTTGGTACCCCGCTCTCTTCTCCCTCGTTTCAGGGTTACTTGAGCAAAGTATCCTCACATTTGAGAGTGCTGAAGCGTCCGTTCCTCTTCATGGTGCTTCGATAGTGTATAGTGCTGATGACCCTGTCGGTATCGAGATAGCAGCTACGAGTCTCGCAGATGACCTTGAAGCGATCACGGGCGCGCGACCATCGCTTTCTAAGATTGGGGGCGGGGAAACTGTCGAATGCACAAATTGCACTGATAACGTTATCATCGCTGCGACTGTCGACTCCGATGTTATAGGGGCCATAGTACAAGGTGGCAAGCTAGATGTCTCATTAACTGATGGAAAATGGGAAAGCTATCAGACAAGCGTTGTGGACAACCCAATACCTGGTATCAAGAAAGCGCTTGTCATTGCGGGAAGCGATAAGAGAGGTGTAATATTTGGTATATACACACTCTCAGAGCAGTGTGGTCAATCGCCGTAAGTTTATCCTGTGATGGATCCGTGATCCGGCTGAAGACTGAGGCACCTAGATTCCATTGGTGGGCAGATGTCCCTGCAACAAAGCACGACGAGATCTATGTGATTCCGGGGAATACTACTTTTGGCCCTCCAAGCGTTCGATATCGCGGCCTTTTCATCAACGATGAAGCTCCTGGACTAACTGGGTAGGGACATTGCGCTTTATCTAAATTAGCATATCTAACAGTTGTAGATGGTGGTCAAATGTTCACGGAGTTGCTCACCAACCAATAGACACCGAGTTTTATCGACATGTGTTCGACATGCTATTACGCCTAAAGGGGAACTTCTTATGGCCTTCTATGTGGAAATCGTTCGTATATGCACCCGGTAATATTTTTTTCACAGACGACCCTGGTAATATGCAGCTTGCGGACGACTATGGGATTGTTGTGTCGACGAGTCATCATGAGCCTATGCAAAAGGCCACCAACGAGTGGAATGATACAGTCTATGGGCCATGGGACTGGCAGGAGAACAGAGACAATGTCACGGCTTTTATGGATGATGGGGCACGTCGAGCTGGGAATAACGAGTCATACTTTACTCTCGGAATGCGTGGCGAGGGTGATGGCCCAATTCAAGCAGATGACCCAGTCGCGATCCTTACCGAAGTTTTCGAGACCCAGCGCAACATCCTCACGAAATACTACGGGAATGAAACCGCCGCAAATCGTAGGTGATATGAGGCCTCGCATCCACATGCGCTAATTATCGCCAGAGGTTTGGACAATTTACAAAGAAGTGGCGACGTATTACGCGGCTGGTCTTATCCCCCCTGACGATGTGACTCTGATGTTCACGGACGATAACTGGGGAAATATCCAACGACTACCTCTTGCTAACGAGACCGAGAGGTCTGGTGGCATAGGGGTGAGATTAAGCCCTATCCTTTGCAATGTCGGCGAATATACTGACCATTGAAACAATCCTAGCTGTACTATCATTTGGAATATGTAGGCGTTCCAAAGTCATACAAATGGCAAAACACCAACAACTTGGTAAGTTGGACGGAACTTTATACTACAATGCTGCGCTGACGATGAAATTCTAGGCAAAGGTTTACAAAGAGTTGTATCAAGCCTATCAGCGAGGCGTGGATCGCATATGGGTCATCAACATTGCTGACATCAAGCCCCTTGAAATGCCGTTCGGCTTCATTATGGACCTTGCATGGAATACATCGTCCATTGATTTTGATACGATACCAAACTACTTGGAGGCATTCGCTGCTCGAGAGTTTGGACCAGAATATGCCTCGAATATCTCTGACATCATTATGGAACAAAGCAGGCTCATTGGGCGAAGGAAATATGAGTCTATTCAATCCAAGACATATTCTGTTCTAAACTATCATGAGAGTGAGCGAGTTTTATCGGAATGGCAGGCCCTGGTCGACAAAGTGAATTCAATATTGGATCAACTGCCGGAAGAGCGCAAAGATGCGTACTGGCACCATGTCCAGTATCCTATTTTGTCCGGCCAGGCGTACTACTCAGCCATGTTAGGACTCGGTAAGAACCAGCAAATCGGGTACGAACGACGAAACTCAGCAAATGCTCTAGCAGACCAAGTTAGAGAGGATTTCGATCGAGACTTCGAATTCACCGAAAAATACGACACTATCGTGAATGGTAAATGGTATGGGATATTATCCCAACCTCACTACGACCAGTATATCCAGTCGGCGAGTGGGATCGATTGGGCGGAGCCGACGAGAAACGTCATCACAGGTTTGTGGTACGTCCAATTGAGACAGAACTCCTCGTATGCGTTCGGAAATCTTGGTATCTCCGCGGAAAATAACGGCGATGCGCAAGCTCAAGGTCGTAGCGAACCGGCAGGGTTCGCTTCGGCACCTACAACGGACGATTTCTCGCCAGTATTGCCGATAATAGATCCCTATGGTAAAGTGACGTGGACAGTCGACCTTTTCCACCGGGGTGATTACCGTATTCCTATTGAATGGGAGGTAGATATACCATTTGACTGGATTCACTTCAGTCCCTCGTCTGGTGCTTTATCCATGAATCAGTCAGAACAACGCCTCCACATATCAATTGACTGGACTGCAGTACCGGACGATTTCAACGAAGATATAGGCGTGCGAATCAACTACAATCACCCGCCGTGGTTTGATCTTATTCACTTACCTATCGTTAACTACAAGGCTCCGGACGATTTTGTTGGATTTCCTGAGACGTCGGGGATCATATCAATTGAAGCGCCTCATTTTCAACGCAAGTCCGATGGGAACGTGACGTTTGAACACATCCCCTACCTAGGCACACGTACCGACTCGGGTTCACTGGCAATTAGACCCTACAAGGACGCACGAGTTTCCGAAGACGTTGCTAAGGATACGTGGGTCGAATACGATATCTACTTATACAACACCACTTCTCTCACAGCAATCGTATATGTCAATGGCGCCCTAGACACGGATCCTACACTACTTATGCAATACTCGTTAATATTAAGCGACGGGGACAATCCAGCCAACTTCACGCGGCTGCTGGGAGACCCTGCAACACCCGGTGATACGCCGCCGGATTGGGCGACGACTGTGGCGGATCATGTCTGGATGCGAAATGTGACATTAGGGGACGTAGGTGCGGGACAGCATACGTTACGATGGCAGACGAACTCGCCTGAAGTTTACCTAGAGAAGATTGCGCTCAACACAAGAGACGGACTGAAGAGTAGTTATCTCGGACCGCCTGAGACAAGACTACTATCTTAAGAAGATAATCGGTGTGGTCTGTTGATGTCAATCACGCAGTAGATAGGTTGAATTAAGCTTTAAGATCGGCTTGATGCTATTTATCGTGTTACCTACTCATTTGCCACTGTGCGGGATAATCGCTATTTCCTTCCTTAATAAAAATGAAAGTATTATGAGTTGTTCGTTTCTGAAGTTTTTGTCCAGTAATTTGTTATTGCGCTTGCCAAGTCCTCGTTTAACCACGATTCAGTTCGGTTTAAACTCTGTTCAATAAATTTACGGTTGAGTGAAATAGCGTTGAAGTCTAAAACGTTAGGGAACACTCCCGCCCCTCAGGTATCAATGCGCGAAACTTACTGAGATAAGACCAAGAGATGTTTACGAATGAAACATCCGTTGCGAAGCGTATTGAATTATTAGTCATTATTATTCTAACCTTGCGACAACAGAATGATTCTTTCATTAAGAGAAGTGCTATTTTCACTATTTCTTCTCTTCTAGCGTTAGTCCGAGACCGAACCAATTAATCGAAATGGTATATTTAACCCGCGAGTAACCCTTTGCGTATGATTTTAGTATTAAATAAACCGCCACAAAGTGCAAAAAGCGAGTTCGGATTAGAAATCGAGTAAAACGGATACGTCAGAGTGCAGATACCTGTACCTGTGCCAAGGAGTGTGGTTGGTTTGGTTCATGCACTTCGCGCTGCAGCGAGGTATGTACTGCCCGGTTGGCTAAAATGCAGATTTCGGCGTCTTGACTGTGATAAGGATGGGATTAACCTGGCAGATCGGCGCCTTGCATTGAAAACGTTAACGGATATGCAGCTTGTAGCAGACCATAACCATGCAGATTTTGAGACACTTTTGTAGCATGATGATTTTAAATTTGGCCTACATAGATGGATATTCACATGGCAAGACAGAGACGTACCGTTACACAGCCAGGCTCCTAGCATGGCCAAAATGTTGTTAAGTTGGTCATATGCTTACAACTAGACCCTAAACAAGTAATCCGCGGAGTTGTGTACATATATAGCCAGTTACTAGGGTACAACTTTAGAACTCCAAGAGTAGGATACGCTGATTGTACTAGAAGGTGTTACGATGCTACGCCCATAGTGCAGAAGATTGACTTTGCAGATTGAGTACACGATAAAGGAGGCTGGGGTCTCCGCGTCGCAACATCAGCACCAACAACCGTAACCCCGCAAGCAACCGTTAGAAAAAGAATGGGCTTTCTAAATCTGCACATCACGTTCTACATGCTGTGCATATTTAGTTGTCTCGAGGTGGGCGGTAAAAAGGCTGATTAATCCACACATCCCGGACCTACGTTCGCATTTACATGCAAAATCCAACAAGTGATCTACGACAAAGACAACGTAGGCAAGATGAGCCATGCCGATCAGCCGCGCCGATCGAAACCCGGATGTCCAGATGGGGATTAACGAGGCTCACACACACTGGGAGGAACCACAGGTTCTGTTTCTCCGGATCCGAGCAGCGGGCTGTCTGTATGTACTGCGCAGGTTTTAAACGAAGATAGAGGTAATGTTGATCCTAACTAGCATTGTTAGTTACAGCCCGACCTCGTCGATCTCTTTAACTGTTTCTGCTACTGTGCACTGCTAACATGATACATAGTAAGACCGCGGCGCGCGAGGAACGCGACAGCACCATACTACACTACTACACTACTACACTGCACCACTTTATAATACACGATCAGAACACCATCTTTCCCCGGATTCACCGGCCTCTTTTCTGGCTTAGGATATTGTGACGCGAACCACTCGGTGAGATGAAGGCTGCTGACTTCGTCTGACTTTGGTGTTGGTCGATCTTAACACCACGCGCAACATACTAATTAGTACAACGTGTTACACAGTAGCAGTAGATGTGGGCTGCAGCTTATTGTCCTTGCTCCCCCACGAACGTGGGGTTGCGGTTCCCCCTCATTTTTCTTTCTCAAATAATGCCTCTTCTCTTTTTTTGTTAACCCCCTTCTACCATGACATACATCACTTTCACATGTCTGCAGTAGAAATTGAGTTTTATATGAGAGAAGTTCTCTTTTTGTTTGTTTGTTGCTCGCTGTTGTTTTTAACTCGGCGACTAGGTAAGGTACTAGTTATTTATGTCCTAAATCTCTAGCATCCGCCGGCAATTAAGTCTAAAAAGTTCGGCTCGTATGTTAGTTACTTCAACAACAGCCAGGCCGACCCGCCCGCACTCCGCATCCCGCCTTTTACCTAGCGTAACTAGGGGGTGGTGTAGTTAATGGGCCAACCCAACATCACAGCCTAACATACGTGACAGACATGATGCACCCCGACCACACTATCGTGGAGTACATGTAAGAAGGATAGTCGGTTTCCATATTTCTGGGGTTCCAAATCATGAAGAGGCACAATCTGCGTGAATTGTACAAGCATCGTCAGGTGAGAACACTTGGTACAGGTAGCCGCCCCGACGTCCGCCTCATGCCTCTACCGCTCAAAAGGGGAATTTCCAGCAGCTAGCATCAGCCCATTCTCCACCATACAAGGATGAAGAGCTGGCAGATGGAAATGTGATTGGGGCGCGAGTGTGCACGCAAGTGATAGTCAGGAGTGATTGACACTGCGAGTGCAGGAACAGTGAAGGATTAGGTAGTAAATAGTGGTAAAAGAGAGGATTGCGCGCACGGTGCTGCTGTTAACAATCGGTGTGGGAGGAATGCAGTGGCAGTACGGTGTCATTGCATGTGGACTGGAAATATGGACTTATGGGGTGATATGTGGGATATATGGGGAAAATACGGGGAGTTTATAGCACCTCATCATGTAAGTTGTGTGGATCGGCGGAGCATTTCCCCCAGTGACGTCGCACGGCACTGATCGTCAACTGTGTCCGGCTGCAGTCCGGAGGTAGCGTGATTCGATTTACACTATGCATTTCACGAAATTCGCGTGTTCAAAAAAGCGGATTTGCAACTGGTGTCTATCTTTGTATTACTTCTAGTGTCTAGCGCTAGTGTAATCCTACTTAGAATTGGTCTCGTGGGCGACAGAACAGCGCCAACCCCATCCATTTATGGATATCCAAATGCAATCGTGTGGTATCATGCCTAAAATGCAAAAAGAAAACGCAGTGAGAGACTCAATGCGAGTCTATCCAATATATCATCGTGGACAAGCCTGGCCTTTCTATATTTCCAAAGTTCTTTCATAAATTTTCGTGAATGGCGGTTGTCAAAAACGCGCTCGTAGTATGCAAGACAATCGAGCCTGCCTCTTTGTGATTTAAACAGCTGACCTCGCTGAGGATGTCTCGGAGATGGGCTTCTCTCCGACTGCATCGCCTTCCTCCGTGTAAACCTCGACGCCGTACTCGCGGGCCTTGTCGAGAATTTCGCTTTCGGCGAGGTAAGGTAGCTCTTCGGCGGCCTTGACGTAGCTGATGTTCTCAGCATAACCTTTGGCGAAGATAACATCGATTTCCTCCAGACTGCGGCCAGATGTTTCGGGGTAGAGGAAGTAGATGATGGGGAAGAAGATGGCGTTCAGGACGGCAAAGAACAGATAAGTACCCCAGCCGTGTGTACCAGTGTTGGTTACGAGCACGGGGGTGATCATGACAACAAAGAAGTTCCAAAGCCAGTTGCTAACAGTTGAGCTAGCTGTAGCCTTGGCACGGGTCTTCAGAGGGTTGATTTCGGCAGGGTAGAGCCACGGCAGGGGAAGCCAGGTAGCACCGAAGAATGCAATGTAAGTCTACGAGAAAGGTTAGCTGGCATCATTCAGGTACTTGGTGTGTATCATAAACTTACGAAAAGACCAACAGCAGCGCCCTTGGCGGCGGATGCAGTGCCAGGAATCAAAGCACCAAAGGTAAGAATCATAGAGGCGCATTGTCCGACAGTTCCAATCAAGAATAGCTTGCGACGGCCAACGCGTTCAACAAAGTACCACGAAGTAATGGCAAACAGAGCGTAGACGATCTGGTTTACACCACCGAGTAGCAATGAAAGGTTGTGCGAGGTCATAATAGCAGACTGGAAGAGAATAGGGAAGTAGTAAATGACAGCGTTGCATCCGGATAACTGCTGCATCATCTGCGACGAGAAACCCAGCAGCATGCGGCGGAAGTGTTGAGTGGGACCACCAGTGAAGAGATCTTTGAAGGTGGTCTGCTGTTCACCTATTTGGCCAGCAGAGCGCGCAGCAGCCCTCAAGTTTGCGAGCTGAGCGTTGAGGCCAGGGTCAGAGCGGCGCTCGCCATTGAGAGCAGCCAAAATGACTGCCGCCTCGTCTACACGATCATGTGTGAGAAGCCATCGAGGGCTTTCCGGCAGGTTGATCATAAGGATGAGGACGGAGACAGCAAAGACAATCTGGAACGAGATGGGAAACCGCCAACTGAACTCGGCAGGTCCATAGCTAGCACCGTAGTCGAGCCAGTAAGCAATCAACGTGCCGACGGCAACATTACCACCCTCGATGCAGATGAGCTTGCCTCGGTTGTGCGAATGACTGCATCTATAGAAGTTGTCAGTACAATGTGTTTATATGGAATTGTAGATTGCGGACATACTCTGCTTGCCAGATAGGGATAGTTGACGTGTTGATACCGTTGCCCATACCGGTGATAAACCGTCCAATAATGAATTGAGCAGTCGCGCCGGTGTTGGGGGGGACAGTGGTGATCTGGATAATGACTCCGATAATCATCACAGCGGCGCCGAGAAAGATAGCCTTACGGCGACCGAGTTTGTCGCCAACCAATAGAATAAACAGAGCACCAAAGAAGCAACCAACAGCATAGATGGATGTGACAAAACCTTGCCATGTGCTGTCGTCCTTGACTTGAGGAAAAGCCGTGGTAAAGGGATCGCTCGATATAATGCCTGACATGACACCTTGATCGTAACCGAATAGCAAGAAGTCGATAGTAGCGACGATGGTGACGAGCCTCTGTAGCTTCTTGCCAGACTGTCCCCAGTAAGTGGGGACATCGCTGTTGTTCTGTGAGTGCCCCATGGTGAATATTCGTCGAGACCTGTCGAAGGACTAGATGAATGGGGGGGGGATGGGGAGAATGGAGAGAGACTGGGGAAGAAGGGCTGAAACATTGTCGGATCCGGGGAGTATTTATCTTCCCTTCTGCCCATCCAAGACCGCCAGCAACATTACAACATCACGCACGTGGAGACGGAGCCCAGGGTCAATCCCTCACGAATTCGTGCATGGCTCCGAGCCAAGACCGAAAACAAAATCCATCGAGACCCGTTAAAAACCCACAGTCCCTGACTACGCGAAGATGATGCAAACTAGAGAGATAATGTCTACTGTACTGTATGTATGTAGGAGGGCCATGATGAAAGCCAGCATGAGTCCCCACCCTGGTACAGGGCATGAACCAAGATTGGGCAAGTGGCGATCATTACGCAGTCGGTCTTGAGGCTTGATAAGGCGGCCCACAGGAGGCTGAACGGCTCGGCCACTGGCGTTGGCTCTACCGGGACCGTAGCCTGACCGTAACTAAGAACGAGAAGGTAACCCGTGAAGAATCTTCACCAACATCGTCATCAGTTCCACACCCCAGTCCCCAGTCCCACAGCCGAGTCCACCTCAGCGGCACGCCAGCGGGGACGTGTGACTCGGTCTCTGCTCGGTCAGCGCTTGCAACGGAGATGTGGGTATTTTGTGGCGCCTCGCAAGTCGCCCACGGCACGGACGCGCCATCGGGCAAGGTCGGCTAAAGAGTATTCCGGGTTCCTGCTGAGCCCGTACAGTAGCGTAGTAGACCACCAACCACTCTGTACATGTAGCTGGCTCGGGTGGCTCGGGTGGGCTGTTGGCTGTTGGCTGTTGGGCTGAGCCTTGCGAAGAGCGGCAGAGCAATCCCTGAGCCGGGGACGGTCGGGCGGAACTCCCATAAACAGTATTCCGCGCGTTAAAGGCCTAAGAGAGAGAGGGGGATTGAGATCGCCGCATGGTATTCAGCGACTTGTTGCGCCAGACGTGTTGTTCCATCGCACTTTGGTTGTCCAGTCTCGTTCTGCCTTGGTTTCCTTTAGGTCTTTCGTAGTGCTCACTCAGATTGTCCGAAGGTGATGGTGCACCGGACAAATGATTGACCATGCACCAGGTTCCTCACAGTAACTGATGCTGTGTGGACGCGACTGTGTTTCGCCAGGGTGGATGAAAGGTGGGTGAAGGTGGGTGAGGGTGTGGATAATTGGGGCAATAGTAATCCTGAGATGGGGAATTCTGTTACCAACTAGGAACCGCTAGGGTGTAATCGCTATAACAGGGTTAGCGCTCCTTTATTTGATAATGCCAAAAGCGGGACAGATATGTAGTAGACTGCACGCATGATACGATTCTATGGTCTGCATTGGATACGCAAGAACAGACTTTATTTACGATGTTTTTAATTCATATTTGCATCTATCAATTTCTATACTGGAGCTATTTTTTCCTGCTTCATTTGACTCAACAGTTCCCTCCATGAGAATGGGAAGAATGTGTACCGTCTAATGGTGGTCCCACCCCGATAAGGCCCATCAACATAAAGGGTCCAAGCCAAGACCAGCTAAGATCCACAAGATCCACAAGATCCACGGCACCCCATCAACCGGCAGTCAGTGGCTCTTTGGAGTGCCGACGCGAAGGGCTGGCTACTATGATGTCATGGGGTCTTCCTATAGCCTTCCTCCCGGATTTCCTCTCAACACTTTTTTCGTCTGTACTCTATTTAATTTATTTTTTGCCTGATTTCGTCAACGGTAGGAATGCCAATGCATACAACTCCACCGAACCGTACCCAATTTTTCGAGCCTCACGGCGCTGTGAGTTACCAATGTGTCGGGACCGTCTGGAAAACCTGAAGTCCGAGCTCTAAGTCACACACCACTCCGCGTTTAGAATGACTCGTCACTGTTGGTGGCTATGATATACGAGGACGCTTTTAAGCGGGTTTCCTAGAGATGAGAACTTTGAAGAATAAGCGAGTCCCGTTTTTATCTTCCCCCTTCGTCATAAAATCAACCCACTCAATACAGACCCGACATATAGAGATTTTCGAATGTAGTGTAGTGTAGTCTAGTGTTTATCGCGTGGTTTGCGTGATAAGCGCCATGTGGTTGAATAAGTCTTTGTTGGCGAATCAGGACTGTATGTTATAGTGGTTCTCGTAAAGAGTCAGTGCGCTATGCAGTCGCACCCTTGACGACGCAGCGACGAAGGATTTTGCGGGCTAGATAATCGCCTGCATTTCGAGAGGGGAAGAAAATCAAATCAGTGAGAAGGCGATTAGTTTTCCAAGGCTGTCACCGAGGTGTTGTATTCACGCAGAGGCCAACTCGATCGTGTGAGGCTCTCTTCGTGAACCTGCGTTTAGTCCGTCTCAAATTTGGTCTCATTGCATTGCGATTGAGCTATCCAAGCCAGAGATCTATCTAGATGCAAGCTAATATTCCCCCGGTTTTTACTATTTTATCTCACTTGTCTAGGTAGCTAGCACTTACATGAAGCAACGGCTTTGTTGAAACAATGGCCCGAAATACTTACTCAACCTGGTGGAGTTTTAAAGTGGGCGGTGAGCACATCTCACTCACTCCGCACACCACTAACAGATAGTAGATTCAACCCACGATCCGCATGTGGGTGAAATAAATTAAACGGGGGGAAATCTCGGACTACTGTATGATTATGGCGTGGTTATGGTCCGTCGCCATTGTCACGTACTGTACAGGTGGTCAATAGCTGATCCAAATTCCCCGAGAAGTAGAATTGTTAAATTGCAAACCTAGACTAGATTTTTCATATTATTAATAGTTAGGTAGTTCTTAATGAAACCGGGAGATATCAAGTACATGTAAGCCGTCACAACTGGTGCGGATGGGAAAACTAATGATTCTGGCTTTGACCAAATGTGGCTCAATAGACGTGTATAGGCGATCAGTCACCGCGTGACACTATACAAAGTTCCTAAATTTTTAGATTCGATATTATTTGCAACAAGGCGAAATACGTCCCGAATTGTATGAGAGATTGTCAGACGACGATAGTGCATACGGATAATTAGCGCAGACTTCGCGGGTAAAAGTTGATACACCTATTTCTCATGACGGGCAAAGAATGTCACTAAATCACAACAATAGTCTAATGACTTGTGATACTTTTCACAGCTGCTCGAGGAGAGAGTTGATTCCCATCACTTCGACAAGCTTCGTTTTTAAAAAGAGAACCCGTCGGGCCTTAGTTTCGTACAATCCGAAGAATGAGGCTGTCATAGATCATGCTACTAGAACTTCCATCAATTGTTGTGAGCATTCCACGAAGTAGGGATATGAATGTATGCTTGGTAGATGATATGGTAACGTTTCAAGGTCAAAGAAACGCCGGTGTGATGTTACAGTGCCATACAATGGATGCAGGCGGTCGAATGCCCGACTTGACGACATTCTACTTTGACTAGTGCTACGGCCCAGTGCTGCGTTGCTGTTACGTGACACACACACTCGTACGATGCATCCTACAGGAAGAAATGGCGTCAGAGTAGTATCCGTTGACCTTATATTCTTGAGCTTAGTAGACTTAAATAAGGCAAGATAAATGCGTGCATGAAAACATACGATACGTTTGTGCTGTTATAGTGGACTACTGTGAAGACTAACTTACGCAATAAGTATTTCACTGAGTTAACACACTCGGAACAAACGGATTGTGTCAGCCAAGAATAAAATATTAGAAATATTTTCTCCGGCCTTCGATAATAGGCCCGGGAATTATGACGTCATAATAAAGGATAGGAAAGAGGGAAAAATGAACTAACTGGGTGAATTCTAATTGAGACCGGAGGAGTGCACTCCAAAAACAGGGATCGTGACACTAGGGAACGTTAAATTGGAAACAAAACTGAATTTTTCAGGTTATTCAACGGGAAACCATAGCGACTGATAAGTCCCTTGTTGCATCCAGGCATGTCTTATTAATCCCCCTTCCAAGCGGCTAGTTCACTGTTAGGTGTCCAGCCGATTAGACTCAGTAGAGTGGGTAAGAGGTACGATGTAAATAAGTGGCTGCTCAGCCACAGTCCAAGTTATCCCATACCCCTTTCCTCTCAGACTTGGTGGCTTGTGTCGAGTCGTGTTTTCTAAAATGTGTACCCTGCTGTCTCCAACTCATTCAGCTACCTGTCTGCTCAGGCCCTACTTTCTTTTCCTGTGCCGTTTTTTGCTATTAAGGCCTGGCTTTGGCGTAAAGACTATCAGAGATCGCGTTCTACAACCTGCATATAACTGTCAGGAACCTCATAACTTTGGGATAGGCAAAGATATTCATTGTTATGCGAAGGCCCACGAAAACCTTTGCGGGCATGTATCAGGCTATATACATAAGTCTCTCGTCTTGTGCCTTCTTACAAAACTGTAATGGTCTTGTTGGGTCTTGAGAATTACGCTTTTGGAGTTATCTGCAATAGCTCTCCAATGTCTGTACTTAAGATGTGTCTATTCTCATTTTATTGGAGCCTTGCCCACAATTTCATGCTGGTACGGCTCCAAATAGAGAACAGTAGAGGTCAATATTGGTGTCCTGGACATCGTAGTAGATATAAATATAGAGTTGTTCGAATACAAGCCTTTAGGACTAAAGGTTCTAGTACCCGACATTGGAGTACCCTATGCCACGTTTGCCCTATCGAGTTGAAACATTCACGCGGCTTTTACCCTACGAAATTTGGATAAGATTATAGTACCGTGAGAAATTTTCTGCCTTCGCATGCTAATAACGCCTGTGCGACAGGAGGAAAAGCCCCTTTCAGAGTCCACCTGTGACAAGGACTTGTGCTCGAAGGCTTGTAGGTACTAGCTTAAATCTCAGGATAATTCTCAAGGGATCTCCAGGTCCATGACTCCTTGCATTTAGCTCGGAAGATACAGACCTTTTTACATATATCAATTTCTATTATTTGCATTAGATAAGAGTGTATTTACTAGTAGTATCCTGCATGTCAGAAATATTCCTTTGATGTGGTTCCCCGGGAGGTTGCCGTGTGACATCTTCAGCCCGTTAGGTACCCTGGCGAACGATCAAGTGCGCCGCTCTTGAACCGGAAAGGCTGGCATACGTCTGTACGTAAAGCTTTATCACTTGGCCGTCTGACTTGGCTTGGACTTCGATGCTGTCACTTTAGTATCGAAAAGGGTTTCTTAAACATTTTCTACCTTAGACTTGGTGTCGAAGCGTTGACCCCGAAGGTATTTTATTGTTAATATTTTTGAACGAGTCCCTTGCATAATCCTATATATGGACCTATATTAAAATTCTGTCAGTGACACAACCTGCTGCCTCACAAATCAGGCAAACATTCAAATCCCAATAGCTAGTTATATTGTAACTCGAATCAATCGCCAGCTTGTTATTTCTGCGGATTGGCAACTTTCATTCAGTTTCACAGGCTCCGTGCACAATCTTCCCACAACTGCTTTGCATCTGTAGGCTCCCTGCCGACGCGCTGCTTCCACTCCTTCCAGATAGGAGTTCTCGGCAGAATGTCGACATCATCAATCCATTCGTCGTGTTTGTATCGTCGAAGCAAGACAGCGTATACATGTGTCCGTGTTGCAGCGGCAATATCTGCCACGTGTCGAAGCTGAAGCAGCGTTCGATGGGTATGCAGATATAGGCCGAGCCAGGTGCTTAGTTGGCCAAACACATGGTATACAACGAAAACAACTTGGTCGTCTGTTGTGCCATTCGGTATGGTCGTAAACATGAAAGACAGCAAGAGGAATGTGCCTATCCGTGCCAGAGCGCGAAGACCTTTCAGGCAATGTCGCCAGTTGTGTGGCAGTGTTCGACATCTCAGCCCGAGACCAGTCCAACGAGTTATATCCTGTCGGCTCCCTTCTAAGATAAACGCAGAGTTACGTCTGCCAAAGACGACAATGGAGTCTGGGGTTTTGGGTAACGAAGTTCTCGTCGTCGCTGGTACGAATGAGACGGCGTCTAGAGCTCGGAGGTAGACAGACCACAGGGCAAAGGCCAAGAGGTTTGATTTCCCTATCCACGTGCATGCGGACTTGGAAAGTTATAAGAACCAGCAAGCCAAATACAATCCAGGAAAGCACTGTAACAAACCACGAAACAACGGTGATGGGTCGGCATCCAGTATCACGGAGAACTTTGTCCTCAATCCTATATACGGTAACGTAACCGTCTTCTAGGAGAGCTCGTTTTTCTATCATTTTAGCCGTCCGGATGTTACGTAAGGGAGCCCATTTTCTACCATAAGGGCTAACGTATTCGCGGTCTTCCGCATCCACTACCGCTGTATAGCTTCGCAAGTAGGTCTGTATCCCAGAGACAGGCGCTAATGACAACACATCTGAGAGTCGCTTTCTGGCACGACGAAAGCCTAGCTCCTCATTTTCGCCCAGTAAAACAAGGAATGAGCTGACATCGAAGTTCCACTGCCACAGACCACTAGGAGCCGTTGCGGCGGCCATTGATAAAAGCGGGAGCTTTGGGGTAACGAATAGTAGAATATACGATTAAAACGGGAATTTAATGTAGACTTGTCAAATATGAACATATTAATCAACACATTAATAGATGGCCTGTCGCGTGGATCCGCATGCCTTGAGCCTCAAAATGGATCCATGGCTTTTCAACGTAAGATTAACGCCGAGTCCCGCTGACACTGTCGTTTGGATAATGTAGGCACCCCTCGATTCATTAGGTATTTGCGACAAGTCCCAATACGAGGGCGAGGCAGCCCCCAATTACTTCCCGACTTATGAGCTGTTCGGGAACTCCGAAGGTCGCTGGAGTGTATCAATGGAGACTCCAAATCGATGAAGTACATTCGACTCGCAGCAGGCTGGGTGTCGCCGGCATTGTCACATGCATGATGGTGATAATATTGGCTTTGCGGCATTTGTACTGGCGAATCAACGAAGATGAATTTCATCGCTAGTAGCCATCGGGTGCACTTCGGCCTTTATACCCCTCCCCTAGATCGTGGCGCAATGGACTGTCTTACGTGAGGCTATTCAGCCCTCGCTTAACTAAAACATAAGCGCCGAGGTCGGAGGTTTACTCTATTGGCCAGAGTTGTATATAGATTCGTAGCCAAGCCACCTGAACGGAAGAGAATCCGAATGGTCAAGGTCTTAGGCAGCCATAACAAATTATTGTATTCTGAATAGAGTCAATTCCAAGCCCTGAAACCAGCCCTTGTGATATGCATGATCTAGCCAAATGTGCGTAGCTTGCCAGAAGATGGACCATCGGTGAGGCTCAAATAGGAGGCTTGACAAGGCGATTAAGGTAGGACTAAGCGTGAGCTTCGATATGTCTTGCATGCAGCCACTGTTAGAATCTTCTATGAAGCTGGTATCATACAAGTTTCACATTCCGGAATTTCTCATCACGCACAGCTTCGCCGTGCATAAGGCCATGCACGTAAGCCTCACCAATCACCCTCCACCCTTGGCCGCTCTCCCTGAGAACATAGGGAGTATCGGCACCTGCGAGTACAAAGACCTTATCATGTTCCTCTACATATTCGCAAGTTAAGCCCCAGTAGTTCCCCTCTGTTCGGAAGATTCGCCTTCCTGTGTACGCGTTGTCGAAGCTCTTGCGGATGCTATCTACTCTAGAATCCATCTGTTGCTTCTCCTCATTGCCCAGGTCTTCGATATTTGAGATTTTGATCAATTCTTGCGCCTCTTTCCATGTAGGAATTATGCCACGGTTTAATCCTCTAGTGCTGAAATTTTCGATCACAGCTCTGGTCTCCTCGAGCAGCCATTTGAGATCGTTTGACAGATTTTCCTGGACGGAATATCGGTATTCTCCCTCCAATTCATTCACCTTGACCGCAATGAAATCGCGGAAAGCCTTCACAGCCTCGAAGTCGGCAGGTGAGTCCTGATACCGATCTGCGATCACCGTTTTCATCCAGGCTCTAGAGAAATCGGTACCGTACGGTGCCGGAGATGATGGATACTTTATCAGCTGATTTATCAGAAGATATAGTCCACGACTTGAATCAGCCTTGGTGTATGACGGCCCAGTTTCGGCAATAGATTCGACAAAAACACCCTGGACAGTCAAGCACCCCAATTCCTCATCAAGGGTAGGAGGACTCCAAGCTTGCCGTCCTTGCAGACCATCAGCCAGCCAGCCGCCATGAGCCGCCTCTGGGCGGCCGTCGGATAATACCCAAATCTTTTCTCGCCAATTCATCCCCCCAGCTTGTATTTCTGCTTTGACATATCTGTTCCTAGGGACAGTGATGGTATAAACATGAGGGAAGCATGTGTAATCCGGAACCCATGAAGGAAGCCCGAGTGTTGGAGAAGAAGGCTGGTCAATTAGTCGAAGGATATTGAGGTCTTTCGTTTCGTGAATTGCATGCATTGTAGCTTTCATGTATATAACAGCTATGCAACTGTTATATTCCTCTGATTGTAGACGGTCGATTTTTTTGCCTAGACTTGTCTGCTGCCAAATACCGCGGAGGCCGTAGAATTTATCCTTTTCGTGGGCTTTTGACACATCGAGGTGTCGGGCATAGCTCAATAGCCTATCCAAGCTGAACGGCTCATTTGCTCCCTGGCCGCCAAATATGGTGAGTATTAGCTGGTTGTTCAGGCTTGCTTTCAATGGTGAAGTTGGATCAACCGAATCAACCGACTGCGGCGAGCTGTTAACGACCGAAGACGGATAACCACGATTATAGGTATCAACCATCCTCTCGAGCGCCTGTGCAAGCCCTGTTGTCTGGAGAACTCTTGCCGATTGCACCAGATTCCTCCATTTAATCTCTCTCTCTCCAGCGAAGACGACGAGAGATTTAGCAAGATAGACCTCTTGAGCAACCCAGACTCGATTAAACCAACCCCTACGCAGAAACATTGCATAACTGAGCCAATCTTCTTGACCAAAAGAAGGCGCAATTCCGAGTCTGGGACATGGATCTTCAAAATCTTCCAGGTAAGCATACTCTAAGCCACTTATTTCCCCTGTGACTGCCGCGAGCTGATCCATGACAGAAACAGCGCGGCTACAATAATCGTCAATAGGGCCCAGCCATACCACGACTTGCTCTGCATAAGAGTAGATGTCTCCCATCATGGCGATCTGATTCGGTTTCTCCCCTGCTCGGTCGTTCTGGTTCATGCAAATAGCATCTATCCAGATCGGTCGAGCAAAAGGGGAGGCCAGACCATGAGCTTCTCGCACGTTGATTCCCCTCTTTCGAAGAAATGTAAGGCATTGAAGTAGATTCTCGGAGATTTCAAAAGACTGCCCATCACACATGATGAATCTGCCCCCCTTTTCAAACATTGGTGGGGATTCACAAAGACCGTATGGGTTTCTGAGTATGTAAGAGCCATAGGGATCTTTCCATGTGTATGATAAGCATTCGAATGACGGAAGATTGTCGATGTCTACCACTTCAAGAGAGCAATGCAATCCCTCGCGCCGATTTGACTCAGGTAAAACCCAAAGAAGCCGCATGTGTCGTCTAGATGGCAGCTTCCCGTACTGGTACTCGTGGCGTTGTCGTGCCATGGTTTGTTGATGCATCTCATGACTTGTCTTGTAGCTTGCGAATAAAAGGCTTCGTGTCACAGCCCCGGCTTCTGGTATATCCAGTGTTTACTTACTGTTATTGCGCGAGGAGGGAAGTTCTAGTCATGCTAATAAGGCCTATATCCTTAGTATATATATCCTTGGTTGAGGCCCGTGCCAGCCCTGATATCGGCTTCATATAGTTCCGTGACACTTCGCTTTTCATGCCAAAACACAGGTAAACATGCTAGATTATTAATAGCAACCTTCTCCTACGCAAGGCTTAGCAAGCAACGTTACAGCATACCACCAAGATAAAAACAGATTTTTGCATATGCGATAAACTTCTAGCCTGAAAATGTGCAAAAGGCAAAGTAAGCTACAGCCGTGTTATATGCAAGACAAATATCAAGCCCTAAATAGATAAATCTCTAACGTAGCTGAAAGTGATATTTGGAATCGACTATACGTGATTGGTGATTTCTGGGCTACCAGAGGCATTACCTGAAACTGCATGCAACACGCCACAATTCTTTTTACTAATACTGACCGAGATTCGTTCGCAGAGCCTCACGACCAATCCAATTCGGCAATTACTGAAAGCTTGAGGAGTAGATAAATAAGTGTCAATATTGCAAGGACAGTATGATCAAGCAGCATTTTGTCCGTCCTGCAGCTCAGTCGTTCGTTCTCAAGACCCAAACACTTTCATTTTCCAACGAGACTTTCGCTTTTACTCTGTTTATAATCTAGTCGACGATTGCTATTTATCTGGCTTATACTTTTCTATCTTAGCCGAAATGCTGCCCTTGCACGTGCTCGCCATAGTTGGATGGATCATATCGGGTCCCGCAGCAGCCCAGCCTACGACATCGACATTGACGGCAATCCCAGCCCAATCCACGGCATGTGGCGACATCGTTAACTCTGATAGTAAGCACTCTCTTTCCTTTGGTAATGACTAAATTTAATGATTACCTCTTCTTTTCAGATCTCTACGGCACCTTCCCAGCCCGCAGCATCTACGAATGCCTTATCAGCGTGCCATTTAACGCTGCCGTCGCCACGCGCTTCATCGCCTACTATAATGATACGCTACAATTCCATGCCCCCCTAGCCTATCTTAAAGACCCACCGCTGAGCTACCAGCAGCAGAGCGTAGATCTTGTAGCAGGCCTCAGCCGTCTCCAAGATAATATCGACATGGGTTTGTATGGCAGCCAGTATGACTTCGAAACAGACCTCCTCCGCCTTATCTATGCGGCGCACGATGGCCATCTAAACCTCTATGCAGGCGCCCTCGCGGCCTTTGCCTTTGGTAGTCCTAGAGACATTGTCTCCGTGTCTACTGACGGGAGTTCGTTGCCCAAGGTCTACTTGGCAGGTAAGGACCTACCGTCGTGATCTGTTCAGCCTTTCTGCTGATGACTATTAATCACGTCACTCATGCTTTATACTTGCTAATATCTCTACAGAGGATTTATTTAGAAGCGATTATTTTACTTCTTTTCAGCCGCCGGCCATTGTGTCCATCAACGGTATAGATACAGTAACATATCTCGAGCATTTTGCTTCTAACAATTCTTTTGGCACATTTGAACCGCACGCGGACTGGAATCAACTTATGCAGAGTCCCGTGCTAGACATTCTTGGGTCTTTCAGCGTCTTCAGTGGGGGGGCTACATTTTACCCTGGTGATACTATAACGTGGACATTTGAAAATGGGACAAGTCTAACGGAGGAGTTTATCGGCATCTATCTTAGTCAGGGCCCAACTGGCCCTCTGCAAACCGGCGGCGACTTTTACAACTTCTTTGTTCTAGGATTTTATCCAGCGGATTTTGATCCCTATGGCAATTCTAATGACGGCGATGAGACTGAAGACAGCAGCAGTGGCGACGGCGAGAGTACTACAAGCATGATTGCGACTTCATCTGCACCATCTCCATCATCGACGGCGCCTCCCCAGGTGACTATGACGGGATGGAACAACTCGGCTTATCCATCCACGCCCGATGTTGCACAAGAGGACCTTGGCACATTTGGTGGTGGGTTTCTGTCAGGTAAGTTCAAGCTCCATGATCGACTGACAGGGCTCGACAAGAATGATTTTCGCTGATTAACAACCAAAATCCAGGCTATTTCCTCCGAGAATCATTTATCGCTGTACTGAGTATCCCAAGTTTTGACGAATACGGCGACGCGCTTAAAACGTTCCAGAGCACCGTTAATGAGTTTATACTCAAAGCCAAGTTAGCGGGGATGAAAAAGGTTGTCATCGATGTTCAGCAAAACGTCGGTGGCCAGCCACTTTTGGCAATCGATGCTTTCCAGCGTTTCTTTCCCAACATTCAGCCTTTCGCCGGATCGCGCATGCGTGCTCACTACTCGGCCGATGTGATGGGGACTGTCGACACGACCTTTTTCGATAACCTGACGTCGGGCGACCCTTACTACACCTCTCTAATTCCTGCCTACTATGACCCGTTGTCAGCCAACGAGTGGGTAGTTACGGACCGTATCGATGCAACAACGGGTCAAAATTTCAGCTCCTGGAGCGCGTTCTATGGCCCGAACAATACCTACAACGGCGACGGGTTCACCAACGTGGTAGGTGTTAATGATATTCCCGTAATTCTGTCAGCACTCACTCATTCCGGTATATCAGCAACGGTATAATACGTCCAGCGTGTTGTTCAACTATGAATCCACCAGCGAGACCGCTAACCTCACCATCCCTTCGGTCGTTTCGACGGAGTCCCCGCCATGGGCACCAAGCGACATAATCATCGTAAGTTCCAACTAAACCACCCCGACTGGTACCCAAGCAGACACGTGCGATAATGAATGATAAGACGCTAAGCTCTCCGTCCTTAGCTCTCCGATGGCATCTGCGACTCGTCATGCGCAGTTTTTATGGAGTTGATGCACCATGAGGCGGGCGTACGGACGGTGGCCGTGGGCGGGCTACCACGGGACGGTCCCATGCAGGCGCCGTCGGGCAGTCGCGGCGCCAGCGAGTACAGCCTCGACGTGCTAGACAGCAACATCGACTTCGCGCAGCGTCTGCTGCAGTGGATCGGGTCGCCGAACGCGACGTTCCTACCTAACCGCACCCTAGCGAACGATCTATTCATCCTCGACGCCAATGTGAACCTACGCGACCAGGTCCGCCGGGGCCAGAGCACGCCACTGCAGTTCGCCTACCTCCCCGCTGACTGTCGCATTTATTTCACCCCGCAGACCGTATACAACAACACGCGCCTGTGGCAGTATGCAGCCGACGCCATCTGGTCCAACTCGAGCCTCTGCCTGCCAGGCTTGCAAACAAATAAATCCCAATCAAATAAATCCAAATCAAATCAAATTTATCCAAATCAAATCAAATCAAATGGGCTGTCATTTTATTCAAATCAAATCAAATCTGCAGCATAGATTTATTTGGATATTTGGATTCATTTGGATAAGTCATGCATACGTAGATTTGTCCAATCATATATGTGCTTTCGACCCCATGACCCCAGTTGCATACGCTGGATATGGTAATCAACTTTGCTTTTTTGGACGCGTCCCCGAAAAGATCATGTCTTCGACTTGCAAACGCTCCAAGATGGATCACAGGCGAGCCAACTTATCTGACTATGCTTTGGCAACCCAAACCTGGGTGTATTACAATACACGACAACCCGCGAGCCTAGCCCGCCCTTGTCGACCTTTGACCATGACTCTGGGTTTTGAAGCCGACCTGGCCGCTTTTGCGCCATCTAAAACAGCTCCGAGCGATTTCGAGGGCTCCGCCGATGTTAGTTCATCAGTGTCTGTTGAAAACGCAGAAAAAGAAAGATCGGTTTTAATTGACTACATCGGCTACGAAGATATTAAATAGAATCGACTCCTAAGGTTTTTTATACGACATTACTGACAAAGGCTAAGGACAGGTTGGGTATGGGAGCATGGCTTTAACATCGAAAAACACAGCTCTGGCCACCGATTCTGGCTTTGCAAGACATGTCACCTAAAAAAAAGCCACTGTTATACATTTGTACAATGCAGCGTCTACCAGCCAAGCAAATGCCCATATGGAAGAAGTTCATCGCATCGGCAGAGATGGCCCAATGCTGCCACAGAAAAAAAAACAACGCACTCTCTTCGATGCGGTCGGGCTGGACTCCCATTTGCCAAAAGACCAAGCCTTTATAAACTCATTTTTAGCCTTATTCGACCTTGTCTACTTTCAGCATCTACTTATACGTTGGGTAGCATGCGACAACATCCCGTTCCATAAGCTAGAGAGCCCGTATTTCCGCGATTTTATGAGGTACGCAAATAGCGCTATCATAGAGTCGGGCAGTTTTCCTACCCACAGCACTGCTCGTGAATAAATTCTCCGATCTTTTGACCGCCACAAAGGTGTCATAACAGAACTACTCGCTCGATCGCTCAGTCGCATCAACATCTCTTTTAATACTTGGTTCTCTTGTAAGTTCACTTTACTGCTGGGCCTTACTGCCCACTTTTTTAACGACAAAAGGAAATTTTGTACGTTTTTTCTAGAATTGCCACGAATCGAAGGTTGATATAGTGGGGAGAACCTGGCCGATTGCGTCAGTGAGATATTATATAAGTATGAAATCCAAGGTCGTATCGGTTATTTCGTCACGGATAATGCAGAAAACAACGACTCGTGTCTCGAAGATTTGGCCACTAATATAGGGTTTAATAAAATGCATTGTTGGCTTTGTTGCTGCGGTTATATTATCAATCTAATTGCCTGTTCTATCTTTTTTGGGATAGATGCCGACGTATTTGAAGAAGACTGCCAAGTCGACAAAGAAATCTAAAACGAGGTAAAGCTTTGGAGATTGAAAGGTCCGATAGGAAAGCTATACAATATTGTTCACTGGGTACAAAAGTCTGGTTAACGCATTAAAAAGCTCTACCAGCTCTAGTCCGTTGAGAATATTGCCTTAGGACTGGAGGATTAAACAACGTATAATGTGATCTCGGACAACGCTACTCGTTGGAACTCGTCCGAAGCCATAATAGAGCGAGGTTATCAGCTTTGGAACGCCCTTGATTCACTTGTCCAAGCCGAAGCAACTGAATGGAACCAGTATGTGACCAGGAGAACACGGAACGGAACGAAGTCCATGCCGGAAAGAAGCCGTAAGAAACCTTCAATTGTAAACGACAAGATGTTTGCTGAGGACTGGGCAGTGATTGCAGAGTACCAGGCGATTCTCAAACCGTTCAAGACCGCCATAAAGCGCCTGGAAGGACGCCCTGAAAAAGGCAGATTCGGCGCGGTTTGGGAAATTCTGCTAACTATGGAGTGGCTTCTACAACACCTGGAAGAGGCAAAACTGCAGCATGACGGGGATGAAGAACCGTACTTACGAATTGGTTGCAAGCTTGGCTGGATGAAACTGGACCAATACTACACGTTGACAGGAGACAGCCCTGCATACCTTGCCGCCTTTGTCCTCTATCCCGCATTTTGTTGGACGACCGTCGAGTCGCAATGGGCTGATTATGTTGATTGGTTGGCGAGAGGCAGGGACGCCGTGAAAGAGCTTTGGGAGGAGTATCAAAGCCTTCATGTCGAGCATGATACGATATCTGAACAGCCGACTGGTTTTAGGAAGACAACGGAACTAGACGACTTTATGACATTGATTAGGAAGCTTAGTGCAAAACCGCCGCCTTCTCTATCTGTAAAGCGCGACGAGTATGCAGAGTGGGTGGCCACTAATGATCCGGGCGACTGTCTGGTTGAGGATCCAATTCAGTATTGGCTTCTTCGAAGACGCCAGTATCCACGGTTGTCAAGGATGGCAATTGATCTCTTCTCTATTTTAGCCATGTTTTCTGAGCCGGAGCGGATATTCAGCCTTACGGGTCAGATGGTGACGCCTCAGAGAGGACGGCTCAAAGCGGATCTGATAGGGGCTGCCCAGTGTGTTTCGTCTTGGGAAAAAAGTGGTGTTATCTAAATATCCAAATAAGATCTAAATCAGTCCAAATCAAATCAAATCAAATCAAATCACGATTTCTTGTATCCAAATCAAATCAAATCTGACCCTCGATTTGATTTGATTTATTTGTTTGCAAGACTGCTGCCTGCCGGGGTCCACGGGCCACACCGACTCGGTCTCAGCAGGCCCGGTGGGCTACGGTCGTGGTAACTCACCTCAGCTGGCGGCGTTGGACCTAGACGGCGGTGCTTCGAATCGCACCGATCTTTTGGCTGAAGGTTTCCTGATATCGCCCGACGGGCTTATTGACGGCGGTTCGAACCCCCGGCCCCCATATTACCCGATAACCCCATCACAAACGTGCGTTATAGACCAAGACTGTGGATTCCAGATGGTCTGCGTGAGTCGGAAGGTGTGCGCTTCGTCAGAGGTTATTCGCCCCTACTGCGTGTCGGAATGTTTCCCAGGAAAAAATTTTTGCTGGGACAGCCGTGGTGGTCCTGGATTTTGTCGCCCCCACGATAGAACGGACAATATGGTCGGCTCTCAGACCAGGAATGTCGGCTATTGCAATGTCAGACCCCGACCCTGTCCAGGTGACGAGAGACGTCCGCTTGGAGTAGGCCCTGGTAATTGATATTTGGTTCTTCGCTGTCCTTAACCGGCCCAAAGTACAAAACAGAGCATCAACCATATATATTTTTATTCTCTCTACAATATTGTATCAATTATTGGAAACAGGGGGCTGGTAATGCTGGTGGCTGGTACATACGACCCACATACATTCACTCTATATTAGAGAAGAGAGGTATCTCCAACTCCACTGTAACTAGACTTGTTCCTAAGATAATCAATTAACACTGCACACCTACATTCTCAACTTCAATCATTGTTGTTGTAGATATAGCTGATTAGGACCTAATAATGAGGTGCTGCTGCTACAGGCTGGCGCCTTACGGGATATTTCTTATATCGCAATCTGGCAGGTGGGATAACTCTGGCCAATAGAGTAAACTTCCGACCTCGGCGCCTATGTCTTGGTTAAGCGAGGGCTGAATAGCCTCACGTAGAACATGAGGAAGAATATCAGTAATAAACGGGAAGACGCGTTTCAGCGCGTGTAACGTGTTCAGAGGGTCTGAGACTTGCAGCCTCGTATTCGCTACGTCTGACAATGCACCTCGCAGCGATATCTTGAAAACACCCGCCGCAGTGTGGTAGTAAATCCATGGGCAATCAACTGGGACCTTGAGTCTCAGCAGGAACTTGCACAATTATTACAGGTCGTAGCTCTTTTACTATTTAGTTCCTGGACAATAACCCCCCTGGTAGTATAGTTGGGTAGCGGGAACCAACAGCAAACCTATGCTCTATTATACCCAGCACCTGTATAATGAGACAAGATCAAGCAGCCGGCGTATCCTCTGGTTGATTGGTCCTATGTAATCGAGGCTCCTCAGCGATAGCTATATTCCTTCTATCCGTTTCATTTTTCTCTTAATGACCCAGCGACGTATTTCCTCGTCCACGAAACCCAGACTTCAGATTTTGGCCAGTCTCTCCCCCCTCACGTTTACAAAAAGAACCTTACTTCGACTCGTCGTAGTAGAAGACGGAGTTGCCTGCGTCACAATCCCGCTCCCATCCCACTTGAAATCAGCTGAAATGCCCCCTCGGATTCGCAGCCCAGACACACTCCCATTACCCCACGCAGACGGGATAGCCGGCCCAAGCACCACGGTCCGCTCTCTCTTCGCTCCGTATTGTAGCGGCAAGTCAACAACCAACATGCTCAGCATAGCACCAGCGAGTCCAAAGTTAGCATCGATCTGGAAGGGCTGGTTGAGCGCCGTGTACATGCTGAAGCCATTGTTGGCAAAGTTGGTATCGATGGCGTAGCGCAGTTCCTCATATGCCGTCTCTGTGTCATTCAGACGCGCCCAGCAAGCAGCGCGCCACACCTTTTCCCACCCTGCGTTCGCATCGTCGGCGTTACCTAAGCCGCGAGAGATCAGTGTTTCCCTGACAGCGTTTTGGATACTAGCGTTGGTATAGCCACCGGCATATGACGACATCGAGTATCCTGGATGCCACCCGACGAGATGCGATAGGTGTCGATGAGTGTTCTGCACATCGAATCCGTATGAATCTGGAAGCTTCCACTCCTTGATCCCTCCCCAGTCTGTGAAATGGATCCCGGTATCGAGTTTTGCTAGGCTAGAAGTCACCCCGTCGAGAAATTGCTTGTCAGTTTCACCAACGACATCGGCGCTGGATAGTAGATTATCAAACACTTGGTGGATAACCTGCTGGTAGTGCGAACATCCGAACGTCGTTGGGCCATGCTCAGGACTGTTACAGGGATTCGCCACAAGGGTCTCGTCATTGAAAAACTTGTCTTCTTGGAGCTGCGATACCCAGAACTGAGCTATACCCTTCAGGAGCGGGTAGCCTTGCTTGCGTAGCCAGTCGACGTCTTGGGTATAGTCGAAATGATCCCATACATGTTGCATCATCCATGCAGCAGCAGCCGGATCTAGATTTGATATTAGCGGGAAGCAATGACTCCTTGGTAGAATGGTGGATCTTACAATCTGCCCATTGAGCGTCCTCCTTCATTGCTGTATGGCCGAAGATATTCATCTCATCGTGCACCACCCACCCATCGGAATTGTAAAGAAGCTTGGCAGTTTCAGTTCCACGGGGGACCCAGGTATCTTCCATGTAGTTCCAGAGAGCTGCCTCTGTGTCACCCAACCCGGTCTGCTCGGCGGCCCAGTAGTTCATTTGTAAGTTGATGTTGGCATGATAGTCAGCACCCCAAGCGGAGTCGAGGAGCTCGGTCCACCGACCCTGTAGGTTACCTGGTAACGAGTTCTCTCGGGATGATGAGATAAGGAGGTGACGAGAATAATCGAACAACAGTGATTCGACAAAAGGGTCGCCTGGGCCCGTCCAGTTGTAGTTGGAAATAATGACTTCCGTTTCAAGCTCAGATGAGTGCTGAGGGTCCGGTAATATCAAGCTGAAGGAATCCTCAAGGGCTTGATAATCGTTTATATGTCTGGCAAGTAGGTTTTCATACTGGTCAGATATAATCTGAGAGACAATCTTGGAAACGGTCGGAACTGGGTCTTGACCTCGGAAAGAGTAGTTAGCCTCTTTGTTGCCTTTCTTCTGGTCGTAGTCTGTGTTTGCCGCGATGACAAATGTTTGCGAGCTCTGTCCCTCTGCAGAATCGATAACAAGGCTACTTGACCCCGAACAACTGGTTACTGCAGAGCCACCTAGAGCACTCGCAACTGCATTGAACTTCATGCCTTGTGGGGAGGTCGCTTGCGTGTACCCTGTAAGCTGGACTGAGTTGCCGCTGCAGGAGGTTGTTACGAGATCTTGAGAGGTGAGGAGATTTTCGAAACCTATTGCGATCGCAGGCAGGGAACTCGTCGACTCGATGTGATAAATACAGACTTGGTCAGGATATGAGCAGAATAGCGAGGTTGAGAAGTTTGCATCGTTGGCGGTGAACTGCGTTGCATAGATACCTGTCTTTAGGTCGAGGCTTCTCCTGTACTGACTATAGGATTCAATCCCGGTGATGGCAATAGTGACATTTCCGAGTACGCGGTTAGAACCGTAGTTTGTTCCAGTGCCAAGAAGAGGAGAGAGGTCTACTTGATGTCAATGAGAAGCTCGTAATAGCCAAATTTTGATCAGTTCATACCACCCGTTCCGTTCTGAAAGATAAAAGCACGAATTTCTGGCAGTGCCGAGTACTTTGGTTCAGCGGGGTTGCCACCGGAGTAGCTCTACTCTCGCCGAAGTTAGAGGAACAGATGTGAAGTTGCAATGATAGCCACTCCATTTGACGTACGGTGTTTTCGAACGGTCCCCCGGACCACAGGGAATCTACATTGAGGCTCAATTTTTCGGAATTCGGGGATCCAAAAGAGATAACTAAAATAGCGCAAAGTCAGTACCGGAACTAAGCTGTTTGGCACGAAATGATACTGACCGCCAAGCTTCCCATTCCCGACAGGATAACCTGTTTTGAGTATGTAGTTATCAGAGTCATTAGGACCGTATCCTGCGGGACTTGTTGACCAAAGAGACTTGGCATCCGAGAATCCCAGACAGCTGCCAACTATGAGAACTATGCCGAATGATAAATTCATCCTTGATATGATCCGTAATTCGCCGCCTCCAACTGCTCCACGAGAGAGTAACGCTGAGAACGGATCCAGATTCCGCTATCTTGGCATGTCACACCTATATCTTCCAGTTAGACAATAGCGATAAAACACTCCATCGCAGCAATGGTTGAGGGGATGTTATAGCTACTCATATAAAATAACTGGCAGGTTCCCACTAACTCACAATCATTGGTGGTAAAATACCGATTCGCTCCATCTCCGGAGCATTTAAAAGTATGAGGGGTCTCGGCGGGGTTGAAAGTCAACGTTGGGGTAGTTCGGAGATATACTGACGCCTTACCAAAATATTACAAGTGCCAAGCCGACTGATCATACATATTGATTGAGTTTCCAATTTTATTGTACTGCATCGAAGTTGGAGCTGGCTCGAGCTAGCTAGGACCTGAATATGAGAAGGCAAGTGTTGTTTTGTTGTTCGTGAGGATCCATCCATCATACCGATCAGGATTCCGAACCCAGTCCTGTTCTAGGGTAGTCTTCAATCCACCATTTTTTCTCCCATCGCAGTAGTCTCATTAACCGACTTTCCGCATGTTCTCGTTAAAGAGTGCCACCTTTCGACTTTGCGCTGTCGTATCTTCGTGGTGCTTTGGATGAGCCTACAAGATGAAGCCCGGGCATACATCAGGCTTGCTATCCCAGCAACTTAGGAATCCATTTCTGTTCTCCACGATGTCCTCTGTCGAAAGGATATCAGCGAGTCGGTACATAACCAACAGAAATGTGCAGCATGAGTGTGGCAGGTGATGTACCTAGATCGACCTCGGTATTCTGCCATGGCGCGTTCTTGCCGAGTATTCGGCAACTGCAGGAGAGAACTGTCGCGTTGCGACCAGTAAGTCGGCATTTTTGGCAGCTTCGCTCGAAGTGACCACTGCGCACCGTATGTCAGTATCTTAAGATTGGAGCGGGGGCTAAGCATCTGAAGTGAGAATATAGAGAGTTTGAAGACGGAAGAGAGCCTTACTTGATAGTAGCGGTTAGGTGGCCGAGCGAATTCATGAGACAGTAGCTGAGGTCGAGCATGGTGCAAATCTGGCGGCCTGTAGAGGAAGGACAGAGAGTGCTGAGGTAGGGCGTGTCATAGATGATGGTGAACTGCCCGTTGCCGCCAAAGTCACAATCCTCTCTCCAGCCAGCGTTGGCGATGCCAATCAGTAGTAGCGCCGAGAGCAGGAAACGCGCAACGAACTGCATCTTCTTGTCAAATAGGATGGGTGAAATCGGGATGCTAGGCGGCAAGAGAGTGAAAGAATTCGTCCACGATCGTCTTGCGCTTCAGTGGGCGGTGTGCTTTAGGTGCGAGGCAGGCGACAGTGTGCAAGTTGAAGTGAGTGACGTGATTGAAGATTCTAGAAGTATCAAGGCTGATTGGGATGCACATTGGCATTATGGCAAACCAGGTTGCTTGGGAGATAGGTTGTTAACACTGGGCTCAAGTGCAACGACCAAAAGGTATGTAACGGCCACAGGGCTACCAGGCAGCTATGGTACTTTGGTATAGCTTTGGTAATACCAGAATTCCAATAAAAAGTGTCGACGTCGCTCTATAGGTATCGCTAGTTTCACTGCTACCCATCTCGGTTAATCTATATCTAAAGGCGAGACACACTAAAATGACATAAGTATCTATGATTTCCATTTGTTTACTCCGTAACGATTATTCAATTGCTATCTTGATCTACCTCACGGGCAATATTGTTCAGCTGTGTAATATGTGCTCGGAAATATCTTGTAATATAATACCTGACTGAGGGTACTTGATTAGGAACTGAGGTGGTTTTTGATTTTGAAATGCATGTGATCGAGTTACGGAGGTACCTGTCATCTTTGTCGCAACAACCCCGGCAACCCATCAAGGTTCTCTTATTGAATCAAGTGGATCGATTACGTGTCCAGTCCGCAGTATATAGTCCTGCTAATGGACGGGCAGCTCTTTATACATAACATCCAACGGCACTCTCAGCTGTGAATCACCCCCGTCGCAACCTTCTGTCACTGAAAAATGCATAGCTATTGCCTGATGTTATCTACGATCAATGTAGACTCTTTTACAACATGGCGGAGGATAGCTAGGGTTTATCATTCAATACTCATGCATATACTGTTTTCACAATTGCAGCTACTTTGAGAAATATGCATTCATCCATCAATTCATTCCTCGTGAGATTGGCTGGGTATGTATAGCATATCTACTGCAGCATATCTACTACAGCATTCGCCAACATTCATAATCAAATACTTTACAAGCATAGTCCAATGCAGTTCTCACACTCGGTCAATTGCCATCTATGAGCGGTAAGTTGACCAAGCGCTGTATATCCGAGCCTCTTGGCCGGCTGTGAACTCGGTGTAGCAAGCACTAAAATATGGGTTAGCCACGATACATCCAAGTCGAACATCGCATTAGCGAAAACACTTACTCGTCAGTGTAGTCCATGTAGTTGTGGATGGGGTCAACACCACCGCCGGTGCAGGTGTCGCGGCCGGTAGGGCATCCGGAAGCAGCCGACGCCTCGGGCGGAGTGTCGTCAACCATATCGCCAGGAGAGGCGCAACCACCCTGGAAGGTGTGGTATAGGTTCATCCAGTGGCCAATCTCGTGGGTGGCGGTACCGCCCAGATTATAAGGGGCAGCACTACCACCGGGCACACTCTGTCCCAAAATCGTGCAGCCATCCAGAATGAAGTTAGTCGAGCCAGTGGCGTGGCTGGACACGGGGAAGTAGCAGTAGCCGAGTAGACCGCCACCGAGGTTGCCGAGGAAGTATATGTTCAAGTCAGAGTATGTACCCTTTCGGAGGGCTTTCTTCATGGCCTGCTCTGCGCCGTCGGCGGCCCAGTTGGAGTTGACAGTCCAGTCACTGCTAACAAGGTTGAAGCTAATGCCGTGCACACCGTAGGCGCCGTTCAAGACATCGAGTTGGTCATTCAACATTTGTTGCTATATCGCATGTTAGCCTTCATCGCCCAGCTTTGTGATGGGAAGATGACATCATACTGTAAGGTAGCCGCCGGAGAGTGAGGTAGATGAAGCAACGACGTGGAAGTACGCGTTGACGGTGAACCCGGCCCGGGCGCGAGCTTCGCCCTTGGAGAGAGCAATGCGCTCCAACTCAAGCATGGCACGAGACTGGGCCAGTTGCTGCTCTGTGGGCTCGGGGGTACCGCAGAGTCTGGTAGAATTGAACGAGGCACTGGCCGTGGCCAAGAGTGCCGAAGCGATCAGAGCTTTGAACTGCATTGTGTCTACCTTGGTGGGGCGAGCTAAGATGAATGAATGAGGTGGATGAGATGGAAGTGCGGATGTTTAGATGCAGTTTGGGAGAGAACCACCTTCTTTTATACTCGGATCGACCACAATTACTCTTACATCCTCTTGCACCTTGCGCCCAAATACACTTCCGAGAGAGAGCTCCTAGCTCCCGTATTGGTCCTATGGTAACACACTACGCTGGCCGGCGCGGTGAATATGAGCGACTCATCGACCTGCCTAATTCACGAACCTTAGCTGCAACGTTCTCTACCATCGAAAGTTGTGGCACGGCAACGGGAACCTTGAGCTTGTCGGGAAGACCAATCAGAACCGGCATCTGACACAGAGAACCTGTCAGATATCAGGCGCCCCCTTCATTGTCGACTTCGTCTCTTGGCATAGCGCGGCGGTAAAGATAAGTGCGTTTCCAAAGTATGTCTAAGTAGCGTACAAGGCTTGGAGATTTAACGAAAGGCACAACATCCAAACAATAATTGGGGTTTCTACTAGGGGCCATTCTGTAGGTGGGCTAATGACTATGTGAAAAAGGAAGTTGACAAGCCTCCAAGCCCGACCAGTGCTGGCAATCCCTTCCCAACTCGGCACATACCTACGTGAGTTTTTCACGCGAGGATTTAACTAATTGAAAGCCAAGAACCGCTTTACCGGGTAGCTTACGAAGGGGCAATGCTGATATCGGCGCATTTATCAAATGACCGGTGCGTCACCCAAAGCTGAATTCTAACAATTGCTCTGGCACTCTTCGGAACTTCTTCAGGGGATCAAAGATCGGCAGTGGCTTGAATCACGGATTCGGACTGGACCGGCAGTGCTCAAGCGTGGCCAATGATGGCATGGTTACAAATTTTGCAAAGGAGACGTCGTTCCTAGCTGCCACTTACGGTGCCGAAGATAGTGAGAGGGGGTGGGAGGGGCCGTAAGTCGGCCAGGTCATCGCACAACATCAAAATCCCAGTCAGGCGCCAGCATCATGTGCATATGTGCAACAGATAAGATGGCGAAGATGGAACTTGGAGCTTGGCAATCTTGGCAAGCTTGGTAGAAGCTTATCGACCCTATATTGCACTAAAAAGGTAAACCTCTTGCCTCTTGGAGTTAACTTAGGATTTCCCCTGATTCTTGGCTTAGCTTGGCAGTGGCATCGCCTTCATTGCCGTGTCATACTTACATACATGTATAGCGCCGGCAACCGATTAGCTTCTTCGCCTTAGCAGTGAATTATCAAGATCTTCCGGCCGTCGAGTAGAAGGCAAAGAATCAGCCCCCTGATTGCGCCCATGGATTTGACGATTCACAACATCATGCACGCCCAGATTAGGGTCAACATGCAGAGCGTTAGGGCCCTCTGTGACGCACTGCATGTTTTAATTGCCCGCCGTGTCACCCAACGCCCAACATTTCTATGGAAATATAGCATGCAAGAACTTTCCCTCCCCTTTAAAGCCCTCATATACCGCTCTTCTCTATTCATAACTTGGCGTGGAAATTTGTTTAAATAGCACCAAACCCCCTCGCCATCATTGATGTTACATTTCTAGCGGTACAGTTTTCCGTATCCCACTACCTTGGCGCCCAGCCGACCCGTGGTTCACATTGCAGAGCTACTATGACTCGACAGGAAGGTCTCAACGAGCCTGCTATATTGTCGTCTTGTGCCACTGACGTGGCTGGCTTTGTTGTTCCGGCTCTGTGCCCATTTTTCCCTAGTTTCGTAGCACACAAACACCGCGCTGTGCGGCGCACTGCGCAAAGTGTGGTATAAGCGCACATCAATGTATATTGCAGCCAGTAAGCATTGGGAAGTATGTGCGATCTAGTGTAAGCATCCCTATCTCCAATTAATATAACTACATTAGGAATATGAGATCATAATCGTATCTTCTCGTTGGTGGTTCTGGTATAGTCACATGTCACCCACCTGCTGCGCAGCTCGGTTCCAGCAATTGCGTTGAAGCGAGCCATAGCCTGCCATATCTAGCTCTCATAAAAAGCGCAAACCGGTCCGTCTAGCAACGACTCGACACCCGTAACTTACAGCTCATAATGTTCGTCTTACGGCATGCGACCTCGGTCAGACCAAGGCAATAAATGAATAGCCGGCTAGTAGCATCGTATCTCGTTTCCTTAGCTGATTGACGACAACTTGAGTATCCGATAGATCGTTAACGGCTGCATGCCGGTCATCAATAATCCCAATCTACTTACCAGACTGGTACCCAAGCAAGCCAGGTGTATACGTTGTGACAGCTTACCCGTACTACGAGTTACGGCAGTTACGAGTTGGTAGAGTCGCTCGTCGATAGAAATCCGTGGTTGAAGGCTACGAATATTGCGAGCACAGCTCCCTTCTCTCAAAGTTCTTGCAGTAAGAGCTCGCATTCACTGACGTCCTGCAGGATGAAAGATCCCACTCCAATCAGGTGACTAAGCCGCACGCGTTTCACCTTTCTGGGTAACCTGCGGAGCTTATATACTTCGCAGATTACTAATAGTAATCCACACTAGTCTCTGCGAGCCATTCCCTCGAAGGAAATGCCTGCAAGCTAGAGAACTGAGTCAAAGAAATGGGAATGTAGTGTCTGTATAATGTTGACACCGGAGCTGGCAGTATATATGCTTAAATTGACGTTACATACTGGCGATCAACTTGCAGAGCCGCATGTTCTAGACCAGTATCAATCGAGACGATAAGGCGTTGATCCTTTTGATGCAATCTATGCATCAGTGGTATCATTTATCCCCATGTCGCCCTCAATGCAGCCTTAGAATAAAACTCGCTTTACATTCCCCGGAGACAGTTGCAGCTAGGTCCATGTGCCATTGTTAGGGCTATTTATCTCCTGTATGACATAGCAAGAAAGTTTGAGTGATTGGCCGCAGGCTCTCAACACCCTGGAAACTAAAATGATATGCTGGAATATCTACCATCGAGTGGAACCGAACGTATGCCCGCCGTTGCTAGATCGACCCATCTGTGAGAGACTCTTTTCACTATTTGGTCAAAGTAGAAAACCTTGTTAACTTTCACCTAATATAGCAAAGTCGACAAGTTTCAACTTAATTTTTATAAAGGGTTTGAACTACATCTCCCTACTCCCAACCCGTCGTTCTGTCGATGTAGTCCTCTAGGTATTTACAGAATAGTGCCCACACGAACCACGTGCCGCATATCTACAATCTGCTACTGCAGGGGTTGCAGATCGGATCTTCGAATAGCGCTGTAGATCAACCCTTCCACTGGGAGAAGTGGAGTTGACAGTAATCGACTGTCACCACGCAATTGAGCAAGCTGTGCAGACTTATCCCTCTTCACCTTTGCCACTACCTGTACTCCAGTACAGATCCCTTTATACACAGTTCCCAGTTGGGACTAAACATATATACTTGTATCCATGCGCAGTATCTTAGATGTAGTTCGTACCATCACATCAGCCGTGCCTTGGTTCAGCGCCGAGTATCATCAACAGGCAAACCTCTAATGAAGAAAGTAGACTAACAATATTGCCAGTAACTGAATAATCCCGGCGTGGCTAAGAATGCCTTAAAGTGAGTTATTTCCTCGTCCCAGGTATAAGAGGGAGAGGGAGATTCATACCTTTTAGAGTGTAAACTTTAGCTTTACTTGTTAATCCAGCAGAGCATGAATTTTAAAAGTACCTAAGTTGGCTTCATAGCGGCTTGCGCATCGGACTAAGAGGATGAGGAAGTGGAAAGTACTAACGAAAGGCTGTAAGTTAGATGCTGGGATGCGCTTAGTTTTCAGAAAGTAAGGCCACTTTACATTAGGTATGGGAGCAGGGTTACAGCATGTCACTACTTGTGGCTCAGGCAATGAACATCTCAGTCAGTTGGGATAGAGAGCTGATACGGTATGCATATGGGAAATGCTGCCTTTGAAATTGGAACTAGAAAAGTATGTTGTTGGAGCGCGGCCGCCCTCTGTCTGATATCAGTACCTAATGTAAAAGTGGGATTAGATCAGAAAGCATGACAGTAACTTGCAAGCCGCCTTTTTGAACCCATCGGAATCTATCTATTTTTTAGCGAATTAGTCTCGCATCAAGCAACCGTCACTCCCTGAAGTGCTCAATGAGTACATAGGCTAGTGCATCCGCATCATGTCAGGGTTGTTCGGCAAATAGCACTCTCATATCTCTGGTTTGGTGGTGAGAGTCTGCACACCTAGTTTCATCTTTTACCCCTATTTCGTATTGTGGCTGAGTTGCTCAGCCATAATAGCACCAGCCACATCAATTCCATGGAGTCTCCTGATGCAACGCGACCTGCCCGTCTTACCAACGGACAAGTAGAGTATCAACAGTCCATCTCATTAGGTATCATAAAGTCTGTACCCTACGTGCCAAAAGGTTACGCCGACCGACCGCTGCGACCTCAGTAATTGGTAATCACTAGGAGTGGTGGGTGAAGATACTCTAGCCCCACTGAGCGCAGTAACCAACATAACATAACATTATAATATACCATTTATTGAATCCCTCTTCTCTATCATCTCCTTCATTCCCCTCTCCTCTACTCATTTTGCACGCGTTTAAGTCAGGTGAAAAGTCACTCGTTTGCGCGGAACTCATATCGCCTTCATTCGCATCAGCTTCTAGCATGCGGGGTATTCCTCCATCTTCACATTCACATTCACCCTCACCACCACCGCCTCCGCCTCCACCTCCGCAACCCGCTACAGTGCTATTCAGCGTTCCGACAAGCGAACTCCCTGCACGACTACCATCCGTACAGGAAATTGAGAGTTCTCCGAATGTGCTCAAAGAGCTATGGTCGAAACGCGTCGTGCGTATGGGACAACACTATGTTGTCAAGTATGGTGGGAATACTAAACCAGTCGAAGGTAAAAACAGTAAGTAACCATCGAATCTCCGTTTCCCCTACTTCAGCTACCTGGACAGCAGAAATACCTTTTTCGAACAAGTTCATCTTCTCCATAGAAACTTCCTTTACTGACCCTCTGTATCGTAGTGATCTTTGCTCGGCAGCATCTCCAAAGTCTGGTGCCACGGGTTTTCGCCATCTACCAAAGACGTCGGCAGAAACCATCGTCGACTATTACATATATCATCATGGAATACCTCCATGCCCGCCCCCTCTCAGAGGTATGGAGCACACTGATCGAGTCCGAAAAACTCAGGATCATCGACACTCTATGCCATACTCTCCAGATTCTACGCAGCATACCACCCCCGGACTATTTTGGTGGCCTCGAGATGACGAGTCTCAATGATGAGATATTCTCTACTAAAGGCGAATCCAACCGCACAATGAACGGGCCATTCGGGACGGAAAGCGAACTAATTCATGCCCTTATTTTACGATACAGAACTGAGGGTGGCGACAGAGTTCTTCAGAAGGCTGACTACTATCATCATGTCTTGCCTCAAGCTTTACAAGGAAATAGTAAGCCGGTGTTCACGCATGGCGATCTACAGCGCAAGAATATTATGATTGGATCCGAAGGTAAGGTTATGATTATTGACTGGGCACCGTCAGGATGGTATCCTATATGGTGGGAATATGCTATGACTATGGAGGCGAGTGACTGGGATGATGATTGGCATCGTTACATCCCAAAATGGATGAGCGAATTTCCTAATCACTATGCTTGGTTTCATATGCTACTTTCTGAAATATGGTGCTAGAAGTATTAATCTTAATTTCAAGTTAGATATCGTCTGAATTCTGACAACAAACTTTAAGAATGTAGTTGGATTAGTCGGTATTGTAAACGCTAGAGAAAAAAATGCTCTTTGAACCTCCCCAACAGTAAGCTATTTCCTAGCATACATGACATTCTTTTCTACAACATACACCTTGTGCCGAAATATTACCTAGATTAAACCGAAGGCATGCGTGATAGTCAATTCGTGTCCGTTCGCCCAGCCCTCTGGACTCGTGCTGCGCGCTGTGGCATGGGAACCAATCTATTACGAGTATGGGCCAGGGGTGGTCTCGTGGCGGCAGTCGTTCGGTAGCATATACGCGCCGCTTTTGTGAAATCCCGGTTGTATTTTGATCCCTCAGGTCTCTACAGCCTTCCCAAGCGTTAAGAGGGCGCTAAACCTGCCAAGAGAACAAGTACAACACTTCGAGTTAAACCAGGGGGCTTGAAACTATGCGCGAAATCCCCAGAAGACGACCATGACGCGTCCTTCGTAGAGGTAGTCTAGTAATGATACGTATAATATGTCCGATAAGCCAGTTCTAACTGCTTAATTACGATGTCTTTGGCTTGACAGATATGTTTAGTTAAAAGCCTATAGAATAGATCACGTGAAAGCAACTATCGCTCTGGGATCGTCGATAGCCTTGAGTCGGCTTCCGGATCAAAATTAAATTCAAAGCGCCTGACCCAAGCGCCGTCATGGAAGTTGTTGGTCATGTCCATTTACACAGCACCCGCCCGGCTACTCAATCCTTGTTACTGGGACAGAACCTAACAGTAAAAGAACGAATTGATTTGCTTTGCTAACCATATGTTGGTTTGAGAATACCGACTTGTTGGTTGTTAAAGCCACCTATAGGTCATGGGGTATATACTATGCCATTTCTAACACATAATGACTGGCTGAGATAGCTCTACACGCAAATAGCAACCTCCAGCACCTGACAGACCAATGTTAGATAACAGCCAACATTTATCTAGAACGACCACTCTAGCTAAGAGACCAGTGACTAACAACGCTCAGAATAAGGTCTTGGGAGATTTACCACCGGACGGCCTCTACTATGAGTTGCGAACAGAGAACCGTAAATCAAATATAAATAGAGTGAGCCTGTCTTAACCTTCACCATGCTAAAGTATGATTTGCAATTCATTCTTCATCCTTAGTGAAAATCGGAATATATCCCACATACGACAGAGCTATAATAGCCATATATTGTATATTCACATCGCTCACTGCCCCTGTCCCTGCCTAACCTCTTCGAAGCTTCCTTGACTGTTAGCTGAGGCCTCGAGATCTTACAGGTTCATTATCATTCCCAATGCCTCTCCCAGTATTCCTCGTCGCATATCGCGGTAATCTACGAGATCATCATGCGCTGTTCATCTCCACTAACGGGGAAGATGGTCAATTGTTTCATGTGATCGGTAGCATATCGAAAGGCATGCAATACGAGACGAAACGATCTTATGACCCCGAAACATCGAAGAGCTTTATCGGCAGCCGTCAGATTGGTTGGGTTTCAAGTTCTGCCTTGAAAAAGGTGGATGAAATCTGCAGGTCTAATCCGCCACCAGAGAAACAACTCATCGGTAACACGCCCATCAACCAAAACAAACCACTGAGGCGGTGCCAGGAATGGACGAATGAAACTATTCAAATGCTGGAGGTGCAAGGCGTCTTGACACCCATGTCAGGTGGTGCATCCAGCTCTTCTAGCGGAACGGGAGGACGATCACGCTATTCTCCATCTCAGGGCCAGGGTTCCAGTTCAAGTTATGGCCATTCATCATCTCACCATAGCGATAAACAATACGCTTCGACTTCAACGGACGGATATGATGGTTACCCCAATTCATACAATATTACTCACGGCTATGGACGAAATACTTCGACTGATACTGATCCCAATTCTTATTACACTCATCATCATGGCCACCACTCGTACAATAAGACTAAGGGTGATGAACACAATACTTCGGATGGTGTTGACGGTTATTGGAACTCCGGCTCGTCTGATATTGATCCCAATTCATACAACACTCATCGTCATGGTTACCATTCATACAATAACAGTCAGGATCAACATACTTCGGCTGATACTGATCCAAAATCATACGACACTCATGGTCATGGCTATAAACAGAGCCCCAATGATGGGGATACTTCTGCCGATGGCTATTGGAAATGGAATGCAGCATACGGTGACTGGTACCATCGCAAGTCAAACGGGCGGTACATTTGGTATAAGCAATCAGGTTCGAGCTCTCGGGGAAGGCGCAGTTAGGTTGGGGAAGGGGTGGATCATGGAACACTGCTATCTATTTTTTGATAAATATGTATAGGATTGGTACATCTTGTTGGAAGCAATTTTCTATGGACTGAATGTTGCGGTTACAAGGAATGGGCGGGATATAGAGGAAGAGATTAAGAGTTGGGGAGTTGTGGGGGGTGGCAGTCATTCATTTGTTCTTTCTGTTTTGTTTGGTTCTACTGTCTTGCTTTTTCAGAAAAAGTCTTTCACTCAGCCTTTTCTTCCAAATCGTTTGAATACCATATAAACTCTCTTGGTACTAATATCTCTCATATCTCACCGGTTGCGCCAGAGCGCAACCCAAAAAAAAAGGGCATGTGAAAAGTGTATGACACTTCAAAGCTCGATAATCCTTCATTTATTTTTCACAAATCACCCTGTCCCCGTGTACGATACAGATATATTCGGATCCCAACCCACGATCAGCATGGTCAAATACGCCTCAGACATCGCCATATTCAGCTTGCTCTTAAATATCTCGCTTAAAAAAGCGTTGATAGTCTCCTATATGCAAATCCTAAAGGTCTCACGTCATAATGCGATTCTCTATCCTGAAAGCAATGTTCAGCTTTTATGTACTGCAGTGGAATCCCCTTAACAGGGAATTCTTACCATAGGAGATAGACCTATGTCTACCCTTCTTAAAGCAATTATAACTTGAGGAATTAAACGATCATTGAAAATTCAACGAAATTATATTCCCTCAAAGGATGTCTAGTGTGTCTATCTCTCTAAGTAGCTCTATATAATTGCCTCCCATATTCTCATCTTATTTATCCCAGTATTTCCCCCCAGCCACTTGCTTGGCACTCCACTTCAGTCTCCGGAAATTTTACAAAGTTCATGAGAAGATACCATTCAGTGGTATGAGCTTCTTGTCCGTCTGCCCTTATACCACAATAATGAGGACTCAGGAGGCTATACAGGGGAAATTAGAGACTCGAGGTGATAGACAAGAGTATGCATGAGGCCCATACTCGTTGTGCTACCGATCTTTCGCTCAAGCTTGACTCTCAGTTTCTAGACCTGCAGGACTTTAGGTCAGAGTGCTCTCTTGCGGCCGTGCTTGCTGGGCTGGCATTAGTCTAAAACGTCAGAGATAGAGGTTATATCACGAAATAGGGACAGTAGTGAAGCTGTACAGAGGTGTAGTAAATGTGAGACCAGGGCCACGGGGGTTTGCCTATACTACTGCGAACGGCCGAGTCGCTCCAAGTCAATGTCGCCCCATCGACTTCCGACAGGGTACTGAGTTACTGATTATTTCACAAAGCGCAACTATTGAAAGACCTATATCCAGAACATTATGGACAAATAAGAGAGCCTTTCCTACTAAATTTCTCTAATAAATATCTCTTCTAGTCGTGTTTATATACTATTGCCGTTGCTCATTCGTTTTCTAATATCAATTTCCCAGGCACAACCTCACCCTCCACCAACTAGCAAGCCAATATAGTAATACCGGGACTCTAGTACGTGTACAAATTCGATTTTGTTGCAGATCATAAATCAAATCAATCTTGTGTTCAATGAAATGACTATTTGCCTACGAACCTTGGTCAGCATTCATACACCAAACTTTTGCATCCCGGTCCTTTGAATTCAGATAGCCCGCTATCCGAAACTGGCGAGCTATGAGTACTCCCGTCATTCAGTATCTGCCACCGCGTCTTTTCCCAGCTGAATCATAACGGAGGGGAACTCTTGGCTTCCAAAAGGTGGTCAGTGGCCGAACTTTCTGTGGAGGACCAACCCCATTCAGCCCGCAACCAGATTCAACACACGAGGAAACAGTATGAATATAGCGAATTTTTCCTTGCTCCACCCTAAACACATGGCTGTCGGGCATCGTAGCCATACCTTGCGACCGATCCAATCCCGGAAACCCGAGGAAAATATCAACAGTGCCCATCTCCCGATCGACCACGTAGCGACGATTCGTAACAACGAGAGTCGAAGGGAGCCCAGCAGCTGTGCACGAGTCCCCAGTTAGGTTAAGGGGTGCCGTAGAGGCACCGCCTTCGAGGCGAGAGCATGGGATACCAAACGGTACTACGACACTCTCATTGTCGAATCGGTTGAAATAGGCGTCTCCTGCAGCTTGAATCACCTCTCGAGAGTCTTGTCTCTCTGGCGGGATCGGATCCCAGTTCTCAAGAGAGTCCCAGTATAGATATCCCGTAGCGTTAAAAGCCCAGTCCCCACGATCAGTAACGACCGATTCAATCTTTGAAATCTTGTTGTTGGCATTGAACTCCATGCGTGTACCAATCACATATTGGTGAATGTTCGTGGCAGCGATAATCTCAGTGAATGTGGCGCACTTGACCGTGTCGAAAATTGAGCGGTTATGATCGATTTTGATTGGCTCTGTGAGTACGCTTTGTGCCAGGCCCATCTTCACCTCATTCTCAGTGTAGGTAAGATTAGACACGGTAAGCGAAGCGAGATCACTGCCAGACCCCTTTATTTGAGCCGCGAGATATTGGTCGGTTGCATTCTTGAGATAGTCTCGAGTGCATGCTGCCGAAGCCAATGCCCCGAAAGACAAAACACCCGCTAGTTTATGCAAATACATTCTGACGCCGATGGAATACAGTAAAACTGAATAGTCTTGACGATGAAGTATGTTAGTTCAAGGTTGTCACACTGGGGAATTATAAAGCTTCTGAACTCAAGCAGTGTCCATTCAGGCGTTGAATTCACAGGCTATTCTCGCTTCTAAATAAGCCGCCGGCTCAATATAATACGCAGTCGAATCGAAGTGGTTAATACCATCAACCTCGCGAAATCTTTACGTCACAGTTGGAGACCAAATTGCAACATCATTTATTCCTCGGGATACCATGAGATTAGCGAAGAAGTCCCCGCACCTGCAAGACGGCCAGGCCGCAATGGTTCAATTACATACACGACCCAGGCCTTCGAGAAGCACTAAGTTCAATTGCCCCTATTTGGCAAATTTGAGTAATTGTGCGAATAAGTATCTCTATTCCCGTGAAATTTCGGTAGGCTGCAGTAAGAAGCCAGTAATCGTAAATGATTAATTCATGCTGCTTTTCTTACCGTTTATTTTCTTTATACTCGGAATCAAATTGTACTCATTGGATCTTAGCAACAGTGTCTTAGGAAATTGGAACATATTATCTCATACATCACACAAGAATCAACTGAACACGATCGCGAACACGATGTTATACAACTCGATCTACAAAGACGAGGATTCTTACGCTCGTACACTATTCAAGACCAATTCCAAAGCTGAAATTATACTTTTCAGCATAGAGACACAACCAGGCGACTGGCAAGGATTTTCAAGTGCAGGATTGAAAGGAGAGATATAAATATTTGTACAAGGAACATGCGTTGGAAGGGGAAGCCGGGAAGCATTCATCTAAGTGATAAGACGGTTGTGGTGTGGCGAGGTAGGTTTGTGATGTAAGTCAGAGGTAGGGGTCCCGGGCCACACCCTCACGGGCCAGTCACCCGCCACCACCACCATTTAATTAAAGCCCAATTTTTTTAACAAAATTGCTTGCAATTGCAATTATTTAATGTTTTTCATTAAAATACAGTTTTTAACTTTAGTTTTATTTTTTATAATTGCTGTTTTTAGCATAATTAAAAGCTTTAATATATTGTAATTATTAGTTTTATTTTTATATAAAACTTTATGTTTTAACTTTTATTATATTTATTATATATTTGCTATATAAATTAATTGCTTGCTTAATGCTAGTTTTATTTTTTTTTGCTTTAATTTTATTATTTTTTAAAGTTTAGCTTTAAAATAGCTAATTTTAAATTTAAAGCTTATAATTTTTTTTGCTTAATAATTAAAAGCTTTGTTAATTTTTAAATTATTAACTTTTATATTAATAAATTAAAAGCATTAACGCATTTCCCACTTGAGCTGGACACCCAATTGAGCTGGCCACCCACGTGACATGTACACCACCGGCAATTTTATATGGGGTACTACTTACCCCCCTTTTTAATAACTTGACGAAAGGTGGG